>PVMI01038791.1:1934-25139 GCA_008528875.1 Aulacorthum solani | reverse complement strand
TTTTTACCTTTAACTATGTAATCAACATTTTCTTTTAAAATCAGACGATCATCTTTTAGAAAATTTTAGTTTTATACTAAAGTATGCGTTAAAAAATTGAATACCTTTATATGCTATTAGATATTTAAAGAATACAAACAATTCAAATTATATAATTATAACATAAAATATTATTATTGTGATACAGCACATTTGTTGGTGCATCAAGGATATTCTTGGAAAGTGTCATTCGTTAATGAGGATACAAAGACATTTCATTACTACAATTTCTACAAAATAATAAATATCACTAAATTTAATTTTAATTTTATGTTGTAAGCTCAAGATGAAATTATGTGTATCGTATATTCGTATTAGTGCTAATATCTGCAATGTTCTATATACATAACAGAGTCCAGCAAAAACAAACAATAACGCGATACGGACAACGATTATAATAATATATATGATATAATAGTGTGCGGGTTTCTTGTTCCCGTACATATTTAGAGTCCTGCTCGTATACTCCGCTGCCCACTCACGTCTGTTGCAGATATAGCCATGTATACTATGTGAGCTATATTGTTGTTTCCGTGACATTTGGGTTGGATTATTAATGTTTTAAAGGGTATAATAATACTATTATTATGTTGTTAAAAATTAATCTCAATTAAAAAAAAATAATTATAACTTATTGAATATTAGTTACATAATAATGTATTTAGTTAGTAAAAGTATCCCATTAGTATAGGTGCCTATTACAACATTATTTGTTTTATTAAAAATAAATATAGTATTCGTGAAATGTGAAGGAAAACTGGTTGGACTCACCATTAATTTTTACATTAAGTAAAAAAGTAGGTAATAAAATAAAATACATTATTTTTATAAAATATAAAATATATATAATATGCATAAAGATATAAACAAATTAAGAAATTTGTAATTAAAAAAAAAGACCAATAAGAAATATGGGTTATTTCCTAAAATTACCCAAACTTGCAAAAATATACATTTTACATGTTGTTCTAACCTGACAGAGTATTATAATAATCAATTCCTAATTCGGTGGTCTGACATAAAGCAAGAGTGTATCCAAAAATAATATGTTACTATTTATGCCACAGCAGCATAAGTTACAGCATGAGATCAGTTTATTTCTGTTGGCCGACCTTCCGGGAATATGAAAATCCTATCTTGAATTTAGTATACAGGCATATCCATTGGCTGCGTACGAATTGATTCCCGGTTACCTGTTTACCTGCACTCAGGTTGATTCCCAGGTCATTAAGAAGTATATACGAGTTGATTCCCTGGTCATTATATATTTTATTCAATATTTATTGTAATTAGATAAAAAAAATATAAAAAAATTTAGTCGTTTGGTAAAAATGTGTAATACATTGTTTTTATAAATTGGTATCTGGTAATGAGATTACTAGTATACCGTGATATCAATACTCTTAGAAAAATTTGGTTTTCTTTGTGTTTTTTAGATTTTTTATTTTCATTACTCCTGTATTTTATACATATATTATACGTTTCTGATTGTACTTCTAACAGCTCATCTATAATACATAAATATTTGGGTGCCCACTATAAAAACGGTCGTAAACTCGTGCAATCTATTGATAATTGATATACAACAATAGGGAATCAACTCGTACGCACCTCTTTATGACCCGGGAATCAACTCGTACATATCTAATAATGACTCGGGAATCAACTAATACTTAAAATAGGTCTAGGGAATTAACTCACAAGGGCGAGACCCAGTATAGTATCTGCAGTTAGAGACTCTGCAAGTACTGCACATTTTTATAAATTACGTTATATGTATATAAATCTCTACCTACTAAGCATTTATTGAAAGGACTTAAATTTTTTTCTACCCTAAACCAACCTACCACGAAAGCAAACATTTTTTTTTTTCGTCAAATATATTTTTTAACCACAACCATTCTGTGCAGGTGACTCCGAGGAAACGAAAGAAGCAGCCCGGGTTCCAGAACTCTCCAGCCCAGAATCCGCCGTTCGTGCCAATGTACTTCCACGAGATGGCGTTCAGGCACCAGAAGATCACGCAGTCACTCAGTTCGTTCGTGCACCACCCATTCGCGTCAACTCCACAACAACCACTGACCCTGACACGGACCACGGAAGACGGAGAACGGGACACGCCACCGCCCAGGACGCCAATCTACATGGGCCGGTCCAGATCTCAGGACTCCGGCGTATACAGACCGCCACCACCGCCTCCCCCACTGCAGCCACCACCACCGCCGCCGCCGGACAACGACTGTAGTCCTCCGCCACCGTCCGGGCAACCAACGCAGTCGTCATCGTTCGGTGGTTTCACTGAAAACGGGTCACCCTGGAAACCATCGTCTGGTACGTATTTCGTTATGAAAATAATATTATTTACTTATAGGTACCTATTAAAGTACATATATGTATATATATAACAGAAGAATGGATAGGATTACAGCTGCCTACGTTTTTCTTGATCAAATTATGAGAAGCTGAGGCGAGTTCATAAGGCGTGGTAACCATATTAGAATATAATATTTACGATATTATTGATAATTTGACCCAGTTGGCTGCCATTGAGTATTTGCAGATCTTCGCCTGTATGGGCATACACAAACGTGAACGAAAAGAACCCCACTCCTCTTTCAAGTTAGATCTCCATGGTATATAGTTATTATGGATTACATTCCTTTACATTTTACTGTACATTAAACATAATAAAAACGTCAGGGGTATATTTGATTTACCCACACCATCGCATTCGATTTTTTTTTCATCGATGTATTTTATTACGTTCAGATTCGTGATATCTATAGTATAGTTATGCGTAATAAATTATTTTTTTAACTACACCAAATCCGCATGACACCATACAGGTATCTATGATGCTATCATTGCGTTAGTTTAGTTATCGACAGACCTGATAAGAAATTATAAGTAATATTACCGGGTTATCGTGTATATGTTTATTTTATCAAAAAAATATTAACTGATAGATAAACGTTCTCGTTTAGTACTAACGAGAGTGAAGCATTATATTATGTTATATTATATAGTGTGCGTGTTAATGGCACGCTTAAGTAACAATATCGTATATGCATAATATAATATATATTTATAATGTATATTGTAGTCTCTCACTGAGTGGCGTTTCGAAATTCAAAAACTTTGGAGTCCACCGAGAGGTTTTGCCACTGCGTAATTAAAACGGGAGTCGGCACGAAGAAAGTTTTCAAACGTTTGTGTTGTTTCGTGTATGAAGCAGCTCCCTCCATCCCTGTCTAATATTACACAACGTTGGAACAATATAATATAATAATAATAATACGACCCCATATACGAGCGTGTAGAGTGCACGGTCCAATATTATATAATATGACCTGAACAAGTATTTTATGCAAGTTCGATAAAGGTTTGTAGTAAATAAAATTATATTTAAACACAGATAGAGAAAATGCTAGAACGGTTTTTATTGTATTTTCGGATATAAGTGAAATCATTTTTTTTGGGAGGGGAGGGTTGGGGGGGTTGGAGCTAGTGGGATAAGGCAATAAGTCCAACAGGATGCCTTCAAATATATTCATTATAAATAAAATGTGTAAGTCCCTATATTCTATTTAGGTAGTCCATGCGTCGTCTTAAGACCAAAATCTGACAATAATATCATGATGTATCAAAATCTTTTCGACCGTAATAACACCCGAATATATTTCGGCCCTTCATTCAGTTGCAACAATTTTTTTATTGAAAGGGACGAACATTGGCCTGAAATATAATATGATAAGTGTGTGTATATAATTTTAAAAAAGTTTAAAAAATAAGTATTCGCTGTATCGTATAGAAAAGTAGAAGTCGAGTGTAATCCGTCATTGAATATGAACATTGTAATATTATACATTCATACTTGTTGATATTTCTAATTATATCGTGTGACAAGATAAAACAATATATAAACATTAGACAACCTAACCTAGCCTAACCAGATATCAAACCCCTTAAAACCTAGTGTGGGATATACTCTTAATGATCTGCAGTAAACTTATGACAATTTCCATACACCACATGTTAGATCACACCCGTGATCAAATTTTTTCGTAAACAGGGATATTTAATTTTTAATTTTTAATTCTAGTGAGTGTCATTGATGAATTGCTTCTCACATCCCTGTGTTTCTTGTAAATATATATATATTTATGTTAGTTCTCCTCCTTAGATGTATTAATTTATAATATATATATATTTAATCTCATTCTCACCACATCCACTCATTGTGCCTCTTAGGTATACATTGTATGTTTGAAATAAGGAAAAAAAATTTTCAATTCTCTATATATTTTACGATAAGTCGTTAAACAAAAAACAAAAAAAAATCGTTAGCTACCTTACTTGTTTCTAATACAGCTGTCGCTTTAACCCCATTTGCAGGACTTTTAGATATCCAGTCGGATTCGTTTAGCGTGACGACACGGGTGTTGTATAACTGCATATAAGTAAAGCATTTTATTATCAATTCACGCTACGGATAACTGCGTCGAGAGTGATACGACTTTGTGACCGTTTGTAACACTCTCCGCGTTGTTGTTCCAATTTATGTCGTTTGTATGTTTCCTGTCTTTACCACGATGATGTAATATACATTATATAATTATAGTGCTATTGAATTGATAACAGTAATTTATAATCATATTTTGAGTCACACATACTATGGCCCATCTCGCTTAATAACAATAATATCATTATTGTGCAAGGATTAATTGTGAACTTAATACAATAATCATAGCAAACACATAATATGAAAATTAGGTATGACATTGTCCAGTATAATAATATGCGGTTAAACCTTATTATATAAATTGTAAGCGCCCCAAATATCAAAATCAAGAGAGACCATTCCCGATCTATTTTAAAGTATTGATAATATAATAATAATTATTGCAAACAGATTATAATTTATAATATTGTATAGGTATTACAAAACGCTAAAATCACAAAATGACTGAAACATAATTTTATAATGTCTTAGAATATGACACGTTTAAATCAGGATTTATCAATTAAAAAAAAAAAACATTTCACTTGAATTTGAGAATTATATTGCGTCATATTGAGTAAACAATAAAGTTAAAATAGCAGCATTCATTTTTCAAGTAGTAACATTTTAAATATTTAGAACATTGCTACATATATTCTATTATCTTTGCAATCATTTTTACTACAATTACTACATTGTGCATAACAATAATTTATATTTTTGGTTTCATAATTAGATTCAGAATTCTTTTCTCTAAAATGTTCGTTGTGAATAAATATGGAATATTGAATGAAAATAATGGGCAATAAAATGAATAAGCATTTAAAGTTATGTTAGTAACAGTAACAGTTAGAGAGGCGGGTACTCCAAAAGACCTATAAGGTGCATGACTGCTTCACTAGTCCAAGTTTTAAAGTTTTAAAATCTGTTATCATTGATATATTAACAAAAATAAAACAAAATACATTCCTACGGATTTGAACGTTCTTACGGAATGTCCATCGACACCAAATAGAGGATGTTAGAATATTTTTGTGAAAATGTTGAGTTATTTGTCGTGTCAAACAATCTTCACTTATTTCAAATTATAACATGACATAGTAATAATAATTAACGTACTGACTTGTGCTATTTTCATTTTTCTCTCCATAGACTCGAAACCGATGGCGCTACAGCCGTGCGCAGCATCGTCCGAATCAGCGGCTGAAGTGCACCACCAGCACCAGCCACATCAGCACAGTTCGCCAGCATCTCTGGGTGGGCCGGCTTCCGCTGCATCATCGTCGGACACGGAAGACAAGTCGTCGGGTTGTATGGGCGGCGCGGGCCGAGAGTACAAGTGCACGTATTGTGGCAAGCAGTTCGGCATGAGCTGGAACCTGAAAACGCATCTGCGCGTGCACACGGGCGAGAAGCCTTTCGCTTGTCGCCTGTGCGTGGCCATGTTCAAGCAAAAGGCTCACCTGCTCAAACACCTGTGCTCGGTACACAGGAATGTCATATCGCCCGGCACCAGTGCCGCCGACCAAGAGACGGCGGCCGCTTTCAATTGCTGTTTCTGTCAGATGACGTTCGATACGCTTCAGCAGCTGGTCCGCCACTTTTCGGGGCCGCACAACAACCTGCTGCTCACCAAGAACCTGAACGCCTGACTCGCTGACCATCAACCAACGCCCTAACATTTTTCTCTTAGGGTGGCCTTGTCCTGTGTCGCCGATTTTTCTAATAGCTATGATATATATTACTATGTAATCCATTTTTTCTGCGGACAAGACGTGTACCTCTGTTGTACAGCACTTTTTTTTTTACCATTATTATTATTATTATTATGTACAAAAACCGTTTTTCGTAATTTTTACCAACTGTTATCGTATTATTATTATTATCATTATTATCATTGTTACTGTTCTCGTCGTTGTTATTGTTAAACTTCAGTGCGTACAAATATTCGGCCGGAACGCGATTTTCATCCGGTCCTGATCTGTTTTAGAGTGTAAAGGTACTATTGCCACTCCCCCGCACTATAAATTATAATTGGCATCATTCGTCTAGAGGCTCATTTTATACACTCCAAAGTGTCTCGAAAACCTATTATAAAATATAATATATCTTAATTCAGTGTAATATGTCATACTCCCTTCGTTAGCGGAGTCGGAATAAAAAACTTCAAAAAATTCATGACATCGTCTAAAATTGTTCATCATATTATAATTTATTGCGAACGTTTTCTGATTCTATAATTATTATTGTGTACACTTCCTACGTGTTGCTAATATTTATAAAAATCTAAATTGCGAGCTCCGAATCACGGATATTCATTGTAGGTACTTAAGCATTCAAGTCGCAACGGAGTTCGAAAAAAAACAACAACAATGACAACAACGACAACGACAACGATTTTGTCATGCCGATATATGAAATTCGCGTGACTAAATACTAAATGTATAGATACTTAATTCATAGGGAAAATTAAGATCTCTAGAAATACATAATATGAACGGTGTATATACCTACATTTAAGTTAAAATAGAATAGGAAAAAAACTACGTCCTATAAATCGATCGTTACCTTTATGTTTAAAAACCAATAATTATTTAATAATAGTGTAACATTTTAACAAAATTATAATATTATAATACGACCTATATCGATTACGCGCTAACACATGTACTGCAAAGATTTGACGAATTTACGCGTTCAAACTGTTGTCGAATCTCAGTGATACACTCTGTATAACATGTTCTCGGACCGTTCATTGGACTTTGTTCGGCCCACGACCACTTGAACGATAGCGACGTCATTCACTGATATCGACAAAATATGTTCACAACGTACTTCCAAACGGGCTTTCGAACTTTGCCGTGATTGAGATCATATTTTATAGGTCAGACACGATCTCGGTGCATTTGTCGTCTGTGCCAAATCGAGATAGATACTTATTTAAATTTAAGCGCTTGGCATGATAAATGCCGTTAAAACTTGTACATATTAACGTGATGTAATGTATCGTAACCATACATAAAATATTTTGTATATAATTTTATGTTTTTACGGACGAAAAATATGTATATAATTTGTAGTAGTGTTACGGTAATAATAGTGAATAGTAATAATAATATTATCAATGTGCATTACACAATATATAAATTAAAACGCGTATTAATATTATTATATAGTGTCGCGTGATCGAAACTAGTCATAATTTATTCGCTAAGATGTGTACGAAATGTAAAAACAAAAAATATTGTGTGTAAATATGAACTACCAATAAACAACACCAACCGTGTCTGTAAATATAATATATAATGAATAAACGGTTTACTAAAACTTTTACTTTACTCATGTTGTTTTCAATATTCACTACAACCGCAGATATAATACGAATACGGTCATAATCTTGGCAACTTAACCCATCCATATATGCGATGGTATTATATTATATTATAATGACGACACGCCTCTGCAAAAGTTCGATGCAAGCAATTTTCAATATTATTTCGAAACGATTTCAAAGAAATTTTCAGGTGCCGAAAGATCGATCGACATCAGCATTAGTCAGTATACCGCTTTCGAAACCTACAAGATTATAACACTCGGATACATTGATTCAGGATTTAAGTTTCCGGCGACGACGACGTCTGTTTAAAAAATTATCATCAAATAACAGAAATGAGTATGCGTAATAATTTAATTGTTGTTCCACCGTACAGTATAGTATATTATATTATAATGTAAGCACAATTGTCGAGGTATTATGATTCTAATATTATAATTTATTCAAACTCCACCGCTGCCATTTTTCTTCTGATCCTGACCTCGTCTACGCCTGGTGTCGATAGTATCGACACAACTCATAGAAAACAGATGTAAATACGACGCGTATTGTTCGTCGTAATAATAAGCATAACTTTGGGTAAAATCCAAAACGTTTTGTGTACAAAGTATATAGTTGTCGTAAGTAAGTTAAGTCGTTATTTTGAAAACGATAATATTATTATGACAAAGACTGTGAATAGGTACGTCATAATATAATGAGCTGACGGGTGCCGAATGTACGACTTTGTCTTCTGTCACATTATTATAATACTCTGCAAACTATAGTAATAGTGTACTTAACGACATTTAAAAACCGATCGCTCCTCTGCAATGGTCTTAAAATAAACTTGCCACTAATTATACTGTCTACAAATCTCGAAGTCAGCGCTGATGTTTTTCAATATTTATTACAATATTGTGATTGAGTCGAACGAATCCTCCATAAGAATAATGACGAAAAGTCCGCACAAAAATGTTATAACTATAAGCGTATACAGCTGTCACTACCACGATAAATTATTCGCAAGGCCTGCTACTAAAACATAAATGACAAAAGTATTCAAATATTAAACGTGACCAACGAATAATACTGCGCTTTTGTCTTTTGAGTGGTTAAATAAATATTCACATGGGTATGACATTATGACGTTATTTTACACTTCCTCTGAGTTTATTTAAATGTTTCATTCACAGCATTCATAATATTCATAAACTAGTCATAAGCTGTCAATAATCTGAATAATTATACAACATTCACCCTCTCCGAAACCATCCGTTTATAATAACACATTGAATGGATTTAAAATGCTTAAATATTATACAATGGCACGATACGCTATATTATATTAATACTGCACACGTTGCCAAAAACATTAAATACCACGAGTGTGAACTTCCAATATAGGAGTTATAGGTTATTGAAAAAGCTGCGAGTAATTCATAGAGCTCAAATAATAAAACCATATACAGATGAAGTGTGAAATATTCTTTTTCTTGCATATATGGTGGTGTTCAGCTAAATTTAGTTTATGGTTGATTAGTGGTAGAATATTTCTATACAAAATTATAAACTTGTTCACTTTAATTATACGAAAAACCACGTTATATAGCAATTAAGTTCAAATACGTTTAAACAAGCTTTATAAAGTTTATTAATAATGTGTGTGGTATTATTATGGAATGGACTTCTTGTCCTAATTAACTAAGAAATATGCTTCAAAAATATGTGCACACTATGAGCAAAAAATCTTCAAAAATGCTCTAAAAATGTAAATCATAATAAAAATGATAATATATTTTTGAGCAAAAAATTTTTTTTCGCATGGCAAGTTGTATGATTGTTCTCTACATTTAATGCCCATTGATGGTCACAATTCAATGTGGTAAATCAGTCAAACACAGTTTTAACAGATGACTAGGTACCTATAGATGGAACAAATATTAATAGAAATTAATTGATCAAAAATATAGAATGCAGAAATATATAAATATATATAAGAAAGATTTATTGTTAAATTAAAACATGTATTGTTTGTTAACAAATCTAAAAAGTGCATTTAATAGGCGAAATATGACCTTAAATTCGTAAAATATGCACTCAAATTTATAAAATGTCAAAAGAAACAAAAATAATGCATTAAACAAAATGTTCATATTTCAATTTACAGAACCACAAAACGTATGCTTACTTAGCATTTAATATGATCAGCCATAAAAAATATGCAAATTCATACGAATTCGCATAATGAATCATGCCTTTTCCAACACATTCCAAACAATATGTACACATTTATAATGAATACGAAGTAAAACTTGAAGGTGAGTTGAAATAGAAATTCATTAAAAGTCAAATATATAATTCGAGGGCATTACACTAAATTATACTTGTAGTAGGTTGCATACTTTACCGGTACCATAGTACTTGTATTTGATGATATTTAATATAATATATATTATAATTTATCGTATTAGAACGAGTCCATATTAAATAATTTAGAATGTCCATGAAAATTTAAATATAAATACCCTTCATGTTTAAATAGAGTATTTAACTCTACGATATAATATAATAGTTTATAGAGTCCTATATTATAAGCAATAATATTAAACAGTTAAAATATAACTAATGACGGATATAAATTAAATTGCTACTTGATTGTACTAATAGTGACATTTTGTATGAGTATTTTTTTTTTTTGAATTCTAGCAGTGAGCATAATGATGTCCACTCATATGATGATATGTAAATAATAATACACACAATAGTATAAAGTTTAATGCTGCGGTCGTGGTGGGTCGTCTCTTAGTTGAATACACTGTAGAAATACTCAGAGACCCAAATAACAAACAACCGAAAATCGATGTTTTGCATTTATTATAATGTTAAACGACCACTCCATCTAAACGCGTATTATTTCGAGTATGTACAAACAATATTACATAAAATGTACATTGACATAATTATTTTCAAAGAGCTCTCTTATATTATGAAGTGTGGCGTAACTTTTCTCAGAATTATTCCAACTCCGATATAGAACGAGTACGTAAATAACTAACAAATGACCGATTCTTTTTAATATCAAAACTGTCGTTCTTAAGTAATCCTGTAAAATGTGCACTTTACTCTATGCCATTTATAAATTTATAATAAAATGAAAAATTATGTGCTGGTTAAAATATTTTTTAAATATTGACGAATACGTGGAAATTAAAAATAATAATACCATATTGTACTAGAAGACATTGTTAATTATACAAATATAAGTTACTAGAAAAACCTGATAAGTATCAAATAGTATGATGATTATCACAATAGTTCAAATACCCAAAAATTCAAAATAATTTAAATCATATTAATAAAATCCGGTTTAATTTATGTTTGTATAAATTATAAGTTTCTATTAATTACTCCATATTAAAACTATATTATAGGTATTCAAGTTAACTTTTATCATATAATATCCAAACGAAATAAATAAATGCTCCAGATTATGTAAGAGAATTGCTATGTTGTAGGTTATAAATTAACAGAAATGTTAATGAAATTCAATATTTGCGTGATAAATGTTAAAAACTTGTTTTAGAAGTTTACCCACCCTATATAATTGAGAGGGATTCAAAATTTAATTTTAGTAAATCCACTTGAAAGTGTTTGGTACGCGTTTTTATCATAATATTTTTTAACGGTTATAAATATTATATTATCTACTTTAAAAATGTACATTATAAACTTTATAATTTAAATATATTATACTAAGAATGTTAATATATGCGTGATTAATAATAAATACGTATTGAATTAATACAACCTAATTACAAAACGAAATAAAAATAATTACTTGTGTTAAAAATTGAATGAACATTTTGAATATCAAGTTTATATAGAATGAAAATGGACAAGTAACAATTTGAGTTACATAATATGTTTCACTCAATATATCATAGATGTAACATCACATAAGACTTTAAAAAAAAAATTACCAATGAATAGATAAGTCCTATATAAAAGGACTGTAGCCTCAATGATAAGAATAAACTATACTAAATATAGCCTATCCACCTAGGTACAAAAAAATATAAATATTATCTTCAATTACTTAAATAAAATATAAATATTATGGTAAGCCTGGTTTTAAAATTCTATTCGTAATAAAGTTACTCACATTGAGTGAATAACCTTAAACCTCTAAACCAGAAATGTTGATGACTATTATAACTAGGTAATATTATAATGATGCAAATCTTGGTACGAATCTGGTAAGAATAAATTAACCATGCCATGTGAAAATTCCATAAAAAGAAAATTTGAACCTTCTAATCACTCAGTCTGTCTTGGAAAGTTTATAGCTAAAATAAGCATTTACTTAACAAAAGTCAAGAGTCAACTTTTCATTGATTTTCTAGCGTTTTTTTCAAACACTCATTAAACGCTCGTAATAATTATGTATATTTTATAATATAATGTAGAAAACCAAAATTATAATAATAAATTCCGGTTTTTAGTCAAAGACATTTAAATAAGAAAATCATGGCACTGCCAAATTGTCTCCGTAAACATAATCAATACATGATTTATGTAACTGTTATGATAGTTTCAAAATTAATATTTTTTTTAATAAATAACTAAATTATCTATATTTCAAAGTGCCTAATGTAAACATGGGGCGTTTCCATCACAATGCTTTAAAACCACTGATGCACATATACAAGTATTATATAATATTTACATCTGTGATCAGCTACAACTAAGTTGAATAGCCCAAAAACTAAAAAGGTACTCCTCAGCGCATGTATGTACCTATATTGCCTACACATTGCGCCGTGTAACACAATGTGTGTTCGAAAAATACCATAAAATTATACATTTTTTAATTAAAAATTGCAGAGTGTTGTATAATATACTTTCTCGATTAAATTATATTCTGTGATATTATTCCTCATAAAAATGAGTTACAACTTACTTTTGTACGTATTTTTATAACTTGATCATGATAAAACTTCAAACTAAAATAGTTAAAATATTATTATGTACCTACACAACGTTTTTACCGTGGCCTGTAAATTGTAGTAATTATTTTTTTTTATCATAATTATTAAATCCAAAATATAAAATGGATGAAATAATAACAAAAAAATATTCACATAACAATATATGTTTATGTCTGATAGGATTCGCTCATCTTGAATAAAATGTCTTCCAAGTAAAAACTTCAGAGTAAAATAACTACTATAAGAAAAATAAGATATTTAAATTTAAGTTTAAAATACAATCATGGTTATAGTTTATAGGTATGTAAGGCTGATATTATAAATAAAAAAATTATAATCCATTTTAATTTAGTACTTCTATAAGAATACGAAAAATACTTTTCATTATAAATATTACAAAGTTGAGGAATATTTTACACTATAATTACCCAAATAATCATACCATACCCCAAAGACTTGAGTAATTATTATAAGTAGTATTTGTATGTTAGCGACTGCAAGCGTATTATTGCTATTTGCTCTTCAAAATAACCCACAGAACTCGTAATAAGATGAAAAGAAATGCTAAAATAGATAATAAAACGAGTCCACAATGTATAAATGGGATACCGATAAAAGTCGTTTTAATCGTGAGTAGTGACTACGGCAACCACGACAATGCTCTGCACTTTTTTTTTATTACCACCTCGGACGAGCAAAGGATAAGAAATAAAAAAAAAAACCTTCAAAAGAAGGGAAATGAGGAAAGGCAAACTAGAAACGCTTTTATTTTCTCCTACCCAACTCTCCAACCATGACAGCATGGACTATATACAATATACCCTATATAACTTACGACCGATTGTTTATAATAATATATGATGAGCGTGCATTTGTTTTTACGAGTCTTCGGAATTATTCTTATCCTTAGTGTCCAGAAATGATATAATATGGTTCATCGTCTAATAAATACATAAGATGAGGTGAGTTTTTTTTCCATTTAATATACTCGACAATTTGTACATCATTTATTTTCTTAAATTATGAAATGATAAACTTACAGTAGTTTATAATTAATTGTAATAGGTAGGTTTATGTATGAACAATTTCGATATATTTTTCTTGCAAGATGTGCTAATACATTTATAAAATAACAATGTCTTTATCTAAATTTTAATATTCTATCAAAAATGTATAGACTTTTTGTTTCTTTTTAAAATTATTTAATTTTACAAAAATGTAATTTCTGAAATTAAAAAAAAAACTGAATCAAGGCAAATAATTATAATACAATAATAAAATTAGTGAACAAGGTGCTAAAAATTGAATTTATTTGAATTTCACTTTGTACCCATAAATAAAGATTTAACGTTAATGCCTTCAATAACGTAAATTAAATTCAACCTTAGACAAGCTTTTTGAGTTATTCTGCGTCCGGCGATTATTATAGCTAATCCAATAAATGCTGAGCAATTATAGTGAATGCATTTTTTGCTCGTAGTAAGACATAAAAATCCAACGATGAATATTCAGTCAGTTATATAAGTGTCAACTATGTAAGAAGTATTACCAAAGTATTCGATTTTAAAACGATGTACATTTATAGTATATTTTTTCACATTTTTCATTGTCTATAATATAATATTTTATGGCGTATTTACAAAAATGACCATCTTATAAAAAGAAACAATGAAAAAAAAATCGATGACGATGTACTGTACAATAATAAAGGGAAATATTAATTAAAATAAAAGATATTAATCTCTATTTTTTTTCCATTATTGAATTAAAAAATAAATAAAATGTTTTTAACCTTTCTTTTGATTTATTCTTGGATTAATTAGTTGTAATATTCTGTGCACTTAGGCGAAAGGAAGATGAGTTAAAAAATACGGTTTTAATGGATTTTGTATCAAATATAAAAAAAAAAAAATTTACATTAGTAGTGAAATGAGAGTTGATTATTAACTATTATTACATAAATTGATATTATAATAATATTATGTTAATTGAAATAAAAATGATTTTATCAAATTATTATTATTATTTTTTTTTCATTTCATTTACTTCTTGATTTTGTTTTGTACACACAAAATTGAATTTTAAATTCAACTTTTTTCACAAAAATTAATTCAAAATACTGATTATTATTTACAGCTAATATTAATAGTAAAATAAAATACTTTCATAGCAATAATTTATATTGGCATAAAATATACTTAGTTATATAGGCTGACAGACTATCTTCGCTCTTTATATGCAATGATTTTATATCATTGAAATATTGAATTCAAATTTAATACTTCCATTACAGTGACTCACACTACACCTAATGCACAGTAGGCGTATTCAACTTTTTATATTTTATCCTCAAAACTTTTTTTTGACGGTAAAAAATATTATTATTCAGAAAACCATTTTAATTATATAATATATTCTCTGCAGCGTGGATCATCAAAATCAATTTTTAACTTTAAATTTAAATAAATTAATATTATAGGTACCACTGCAGCGATATAGAAGTATTTTTACAGAATAAAAATCCATTAGTCATCATATTATGGTTTCAGAGAATATTGAAAATATCATTGAACCCCACAATTATTTTGCAGCTATATTTGTTTTAATAATGAAAATAATAATAATAATTTGGTTAGCCTGAATAACAGTTTAATTATTTTTAAAATAATAATGATATATAAATATAATAAATAACAAAAGAACTATATATATATAATATATATAGTATTTTAGCCCAATGCCCCACAGAGGTATAATATATATTATATTGATGAATTTGACGAATCCAATCAATTGTTTATTCATTTATTTTATACATTATTACTGGATATTAAGAAAAGTATATATTATGAATGACTAATAATATTTCATTTTATATGAAGAATAGAAGTTATAAATTAACAAACTAATTTAAACGACCATAAATGTATAAGAATTAAAAAATAAATAGATAATACAATCAAGTCTTAATAACCCGGATATTTGTCTTGTCCTCGTTGAAGTGTTTTTAAGTTGTGTTCGAGGGATATAACACTGAAATTTCATAAGTCGAAATTATTTTTATACCCCACTAGATTCTATATAGTTATTGAAACTCGACTGTAAAATAGAAGTGGAAATATTTCCATGTGAATTCATTATCCATATTATAATTAGATGTTTGTATTTTGTACACAATTTACAATACATAATGTTAAGTTTTTTAATGGATTTAGCCCTATATTTCAACAAAATATCTGCCGGATTTTAACGTCTTAAATATAATATATGGATCCAACCTAAGTAACTAATCTAACTTACTATTAAAAAATATTTTCATTTTTGTGAATCAAACAATAAACTAGTATATTTCCATACACTTAAAAAACATTCATAACTATAGTACAACCTTTACGCAACATTTGTACAATTTGAACTTCAGCTGTGGTAGGATTATAACTCGTGTTATAAAACTATTATTATAGCTACGTAACGAAATTCTACAAACAATAGTCAATAAGTTATTATACTTCATCCACCATCATCAATAACAGTACGACTTTGACACTTTGTGATGGATATTACACGAATGATCGGTGTTGGCAATTTCTTGATTGATATAACGACTCTCTGCCATATCGTGATAATATTATTAACAAACTTAATAACATTATGGTTTGTAATGTACGGTTAAACATGTATGTACTATTATACAATCGAAGCGAAACATTTTTACACTAACGCCTCGAGAGTTGTGTCAATATGTCATGCACCCATAATGACTGATGCTTTTTTACATGGCTGCTACATTGTGACTTGGCTGTTTTTCTTGTACATCCATGTAAAATCATAAAATATACACTTCAATTCTCTTATCACTTACAAGTTTTTTTAAAAATAAAATTGTGATATTATGAATAAGAAGTTTATAATTATTAACTATACATTGATCAACTATGGATATGGTTTTACCTACAACCCGTTGAGAGTGGCAATACATATATACTGTACTCTCTTCGACGAAATATGTGATAATATGTGCACCTATATATACATTAAATTAGAAGTAACGTAACCGTGACCCACTAATTAATATACACTAGGCTGTAAATGTGTAATATGTTTATTATATTTGGTTAAATGAAATAAATTGTATGCAAGCGCCTCGTGGGTTTCATGTATAGTTTTTTACCGGTAAAAATTGGGTTTATCGTTTTTTTTCACATTTCACTGCTTTTTTAACACAGCCTGTTATATTGTAGTATATAATATGTTTTTTTGTATATTATGTATACCTACCTACTTAACTGAATCTATTCTTTTTCTAAGAACTATACTACTAACTACACAGTTTTTTATCTATATGGTATAATATCTTCTGCTATTAACGGGCTATTGATTGGTATTTTCTAATTTTTAAGAAGCCACGTAAATAAAAATGTTTAGATTCATTCGTGATTATTTTTACGCTTTGATTTAATAGTTAATATAGAAATTGTTACATGGGCAACTCACATCAAACTGAACTGACCTAATTATATTTTTTTGCAGTTGGTTAATTTCTTTTAAATTCTGATTGGTCTATAAAGTTCAAGTATAATATCAAAACATGGAGAAAAACCATGTGTTGTCTACTTGTTTATATGCAAAATATGTTGATATTAATTAACTTTTTTAATTCTTAAACTAGTATCCAACTGATTGTCCACGCATTGCTACTGCTATTGCATAAGTATTAATTTTGTGTAGTAATAATTAGTAGTTATATAATTTATACATTATACGAAATTATGGACGTCATTAAGATTAGGCACATGTTCATTGGTTAAATTGACACCGATTCACAAACCTAGTACCTACACAACTTACATAATATTTTTTTATTTGGTTATCAATTATTGTTGTATCATTAAAAAGCATCTGCAGAAATTAATGCTCTTAAAAATGATTAGGTATTACATTTTTATTTGAAAACATTTTTTTAAGGTTGAATGTAAGTACATATATAATTAAGCAGCATATGATAGTAGGTTGCATACTAAAATTCAGCAGTCCCTTATCTATATAGTTATATTATAAAAAGTATATAAATCTCTAAATTAAGATTATAATAAAAGTTAATACAACTTGTATTTATTATAATCTGATAAGTTTGTTTTATTTTCTTACTAAAATGTCGTTCAGACATTTAAAAAAAAAACATGCAGTACCAAATTATAGCCGCTTAATAGAAGGTATATCTTGGAACACGCAACGCGTGTCGTAGACGTGTATAAGAATAATAGTATAAATTTAAAAGAAATCAATCCTATCCATATAATTGATTAAAATATTCTATTACATAACTGATATAATGAAATGAAATACTTTAAGTATATTATATGAACAATAATTCAAGTCATAATTTTGATTTTATCTATTTTCAAAAATGTACACTTATGAGTTATGACCAAAAGTAATAAGGTACTAATTATTACAATAAAAACTTAAAATGGATTTTAACTTTACAATTTATGTAACTCGGTACCTATATAATGTTTATATATAGTATTACTAAGTACGACAAAACATATAACTACATTTGTTACCATCTATATTATTAATTATTATACATATTTGATGATTTACAAAAGTATTCAAAATATTTTTTTTTTAAATAATTATGGTCCGATGGATAGATTCCCATTGGAAATCCTCGCCATTCTAACAGTAGGTTGTTTTATGCATAATTAGTGGACTACACAGGAAATATAAAAGGGGAGATAAGACTTGAATAAAAGGATGGAAATTTAAAATTGATTCAATTTACAGAAAAGGGCCGGAGGAACCAATATCTTCAATTAATAAATATTACGAATAATTAAATTGGCTTCAGCTCTTTTCACTATTTAATTTTAAAAAGTGATACTTACATAACAGGTAATAATGTGTTTTTGTATAAGGATATATAAAGTATATATTATTCAATTATAAAATATTTTTTCATACGGAATAAAAAAATAAAATTAGTGTACATATTTTTTTATAATATATTATGATAATATTAATAATTATTTACAAAATTAGATGAATAGACTTAATAGGATGCTTATTTTGTTTTTGGTCTTTGTACAAATTTTACCTTCCACTTGTATTTAATTTCCTCATTTTACATTAAAATAAATTAATTTAAAACCCTTTTTGTTTTCAAATTAAATTACTGTCGAGTTTACCCTTTTTACTGGCATAAATGGGAACCGACAACTCACGTTTAAATATTTGAAAGTTAAGTACGCTTGAATGTTTTAGAATGATCATTTATTTTGTTTCAATGGATAAAAAAAATTATTCGTTCCATTAAAGTGTAATTTCACAATGATTCAAATTTATATAACGGCTTCAATAGAATTAACGTTTATTTCGGAAAAGAACACACATAATATAATATAATCCTGTATATTATGGTAAAATATGATATTTAGAAATTGAAATTTATTTTGTTTTATTAAATTATAATTAACTTAGTTGAGATACGTAATTACTCAGTGTTGTTAATGTCCCATTAAAAAAATAAATGAATAATAGCACAATTTTTGAGTACTTACAAGAGTTTTTTTACGAAAGTAACTCATAATTAATTATTATTAACACAGCCAACATTTAGTTAGACTAACTAACATATGTTTACAATTATTAACATTACCATTGCATTATAATCTACTTACATTTTACACTTTTACAGCCACTCAAATTAAAAATATATTTAACAATAATAATCATAATAAATTAAAAAGGCAACGAATAGGTAAAATTAATTCATATAATATTATGTACTCGTATTACCTATTTACCTCCTTCAAACATTTTATAGGAGAATAATAACTTAAATGTTCAAACTCTGCAACATATTTTGTGTTATGAAATTGAACCTAGCTGCTATTATGGTCAACGGTAAAAAGTTGTCAGTGCTATTCTTAATAAATGGAAAAAACAAAAAATAAATTAGAAAAAAACTAAAATGTTTACGTAAATTAGTGTTTGGAAAAATCAGTATATTAATTTAGTATTAAATTATACATATAGAAATATTAAAAAAAAATTATCTCTTTTTGAACTATTTATAGACATTTTCAATTTTTTAAAATTTATATTTCATAATAAACAATAAAAAATAGTTGGATGGGTCAAATAAAAATAATGATTAAATATCTAATAAGTCAAAGGTTTCTCTAAGTTATTCTAATGGAAGTTCAAAAATATTAAATGTTATTCACTTTTTTTATAAATCATTGAAGTTCAAATTTTAACAAAATTCGACAAAATCATAACAATATTTAAATTATTTTGAACTTAATTAAACAATTATAAAATGTTTATTTTTGTATAGCTAGGATATAAAATTTAAAATAAAGTTCCCCGTAAGTAGTTTGTAGTTCATACTGCAAGTCTGTAACCAGAATATCTAAAAGATATACTGTGTTATTAATGATAAAATACATTATTTTAATAGCAATAATATCATAATATATAATTTGCGAATAAATACGCAATTTGTTAGTTAGTAGTTAAATATTTTTTTTAAAAGTTGAGTGTAAATGTACAATATGAATTTTTCAAGAGTGTAATTTAGATGAAATTATCATCAAAATTTGTAGTTAAATTTAATAAAACATTTAACAGTTTTACCGAAGATTTTTAAACATCAAATAATATATAATATAAGATTCCTTATAAGTTGTCTATCAAGAATTTAAAAAATAATTAATGTATGTAAATATTTAATAAAAACAAATTGAATTTTAAATTTTAACAAAATTGGATATTCATTTGTAAAATAATATTTATTTTTATATTTATCAATATTAATCAATAATTACCCACTCAAAGACGAAAAGTGATTGCAAGGATCAAAAAATTGCCTAAGCACAACTCCTTAAAATGAAATGTTTTCAGATACCTTAAATTGTTTTATACAAAAATTTAATTTTTAATTTTTAAGATATTTGAGCTTCAGGAAGAACTAGGTACTTATGAGAATCTTTGAGTTGAGGCCTGTATAATAACCTAGAGGATAAGACTTTAAAGATTGAACATTTTATAAATATTTAACTACAAAATATTAGAAAATGTTTTCGATTTTTGACTAATTTGGCAAAATTTGAACTTCTATAATTGATAGGATTGCCTTATTATACCTAATAAATAATAATCCTTAATAAATAATAATGATATGTATGTCAGTTCTTGTAAAATTATTACTTTGTAGTATTAACTATTATATACAGCAATTTATTATATAATTATGCTACATATATCCATCGTAGAAATTAATTTTTAAATAATTGAAATGTTAAAACTTATTAATGATTGCATACACGAATACGAAAATCATATCCTCGGAAAGCTGTATATTATTTATAATATATAGTCACCGTACCCATAATGAACGGGAATTCACCATTGTTCCGAATATCTTACTTGTAAGTGACGAAACAATATGATGATGATAACAACTTATTATTAATTATTATTATCAATAAGTGTCAAATGATAACCTTTTGGGTTCAATTTTTTTATTAATGCATACACCTATGTAATAACATGATTATACATCATTTAGTGGTTTGGCGTGCCATAAAAAATATACCACCATGGACAGGTTAAGTAAATCTGAGGTTAAATAGCATAATTTAAAAAAAATTTAGTCGAAATAGGAGAGAAATGGTACATACTATTATAGACTATGTGATTATAGGTGAAGAATATGTTGTGTAGTCCTTGTTAATTTTCAAGGTTGAATTGTTAGATATTTAAAATGATTAAAATGTTTTC
The DNA here is from genome assembly GCA_008528875.1 of Aulacorthum solani. Taxonomy (NCBI): domain Eukaryota; kingdom Metazoa; phylum Arthropoda; class Insecta; order Hemiptera; family Aphididae; genus Aulacorthum; species Aulacorthum solani. The sequence continues at coordinate 3,505 of PVMI01038791.1, read as the reverse complement.
TAATAGTGGTTAAAAATGTATGTACACAACAGACATGACAACGCTTATTCAACAAAAAATAAGTCAACCAATAAATAGAGAAGCAAACATATCCCTAATCTGGATTCCTGGCAACAGCAGTATAGAAGGGGACAAAAATGCATATGAAAAAGCCATGATAGCAGCAAAATCTTTAGACACTCCAAAATTAAACACAACAAGATACTCAGATTTAAAAAACCTTATCCAAAAACTTATCTAAATTAAACTGGAAAACCTCTGGTTGATACAAATTACTAAACTCCACGAAATCAAAAATGCAATATATCAGTGGTAAAAATCTAATTTCAACAAAAGAGAAAAATAGTAATCAATCGTTTCTGGATAGGTCACACATGGGTAACCTATAAGTTCCTAATGCCTAAAGAGGAACCACCTCAGTGACTAACCATTCGGCGTCTACATAACAGTTAAGAAAATAACAACTGAATGCGATAAATATGAAGAAGACGTCAACAAACTCAACATCCCAACCAACTTAGATGCGGCTTTCGGTTCCAACACAGAAGACATCAACATGCTCTTGATCAATTTCTTAAGACAAATCAGTTCAACCAAATTAAGATATAATTATGGCAATACAGCTTCTGTAGAACTGCATATATTTAATTGTAACTAATTGCTTTTGCAGCCGATGTAATTAAGAACAATAAAAAAAAATTTTAAAAATAAAACATTCATTGATTAGGATAGCAATATAAAAAATATTGATTTCATTAGTAGCGTGAACTTTTATTGAAACTAAAAATAAATATATTCTACATTAATAAATTGATTTCAGTTATATTTATATATTATATTGTTTCGACTTTTATTTTTTTTGAGTATTTTATTGTATTTTTTTATTAGTTTAGTTTCTGTAAATGTTCTTAGTTTTAAGTTTGGTTTTTCTGATGTTATTTTTACGTTTGGATCTCGGCAAACTTCAGCTGTTTGATTGAGATCAATTTCTTTTTGCTATGCACGTTTTTACGTATTAAACTTAATTTATATTTCACTCTAAAACTATTATTTTCTTTGTAAATATAATATTGGTGTTCAAAATAACACAATTGTGTGTATTGTATGTACAATAAACTTTTTAATTTGTTTCGATAAAGTTCAACCAATTTGAGTATAAGCTTTGCAGCACACAATACAAGTGACCAAATTCAGATAATCCATTTCTAATAAAAAAAAATGCACAGTGTTTCGTTGTTTTTATGGTCTCATAATATTTAAACATACCATACATTATAGAGTATAATCGAAAAACAAAAAAGTTACAAACTGCTTAATTTTACAAGTTTGTTTTGGTTCATATATTTTAAGTTTTAACTAGCTATGTTTTCACGACAATGAAACTACCACTTTTTATGCATCGATTTTCTTTATTTACATTAATTATGCAATTTTTCGGTGTTCCATGAACGAATTGTGATCACCCACACAATATAATAAATTACAAGAAAATTATCTTGATAGTTATTTATATATTATATTATATTTTTTGGACGTAGGTAACTACTTAATGGCTAATACTGTTTATCTTC
>PVMI01038775.1:0-14329 GCA_008528875.1 Aulacorthum solani | reverse complement strand
AAAACCTAGTTTTTTGTAATAGTATCATTTAATTTTTACCTTAGGTTATTAGATGCATCTATGGTTTGTTTAAAATTTTGAATAAAGTATGTACAATTATTACATACCTATTCAGTTTATGATTATTATATCTGAGGTTCATAGATTAATTCCAACTATGTGGAATATGTTCTAATTGTGTCCTTTGTATTTAAGAGTGTAAATTTATTATTGCTAATTGCTGTTGATTTAATATATAATTAATTATAATTATTCGTTGAATTTTTTTCCCATCCACTCTAACGATTGAAAATTATAAATATATTGTAATTCTTGCGCATCAGGTAATCATTAGCTCTTAATGTTTCACCTCGTTATGATAATCAATTTTTATTTTCTATAGCACAATCAAATTACGCTGTCAGTTTTTGAAATATTTAAATTTTATCTTGTATCTGATATTGGTTTTCCTGAACAAGATTTTAATTAGTGGTCAAAAATGATTTTGGTGTACATCGTTCTCAGCAGCTGCAGTGTGCTTGTATTGGGTGTATTATAATTTTATGCTCGACACAAAATACAGGTAAAAAATGTAAGTGTAATTTGAAGTTTGGCATTTTTTAAAATCATTAAATGTTTAATGCGTTTTGGAATCACGAAAAAAACTAAATTAACTTATGATCATGAAAACAGTTATTACCACGTTGTACTTTAAAAAATACAACAAAATCGGGTGCAAACAGGGAATTAATTCTGTTTTAGTTACTTTCAAAATTCATTGTTCCGGACATGTTTATAGTGTTTTTAAAAGTTTTGATTCAATTCAAAGACTTCTCTTTTGACCAAATCATAAAATTTGATATTGTATCACTGTTATTTTTTTTCACTCTCTTTTAGGAAACATAAATTGTACTCCACTCGCCAAAATAACTGTTCGAAGCTCTACTACGCTCTGAAGACAAATAAACTCTGTTTTTAAATTCAATGCTTTCTGTTTCGGTTATTGAAAAGGCACAGGTATAACTACTTTAATTAGCAGGCAGTCATATTATTAGTAGTTCTTAAATGATAATAATAATATTATGTTGATTATTCAATCACTGACGTATCATTCAGCTCTATTTACATTGTTTTCATGCCGAAAGTCAGTGACTATTAAACGGAAATGAGTTTCTTGGCACTCGGTTAAAATTATCGTCGGTAACCACACCTGTACAAAAGATAATCAATGTTTTCACACAAAAATACGAATTTATCACCATAGTATTTATTACTACACACCGAAGATGTGTTTGTGTGATTTCAAATAACAAATGACAATCGTTTCTGATCTGGATTATATAATATATTGGATAACATAATATTGGTGTAATGGTACCAATGTATCTTGATCGGCATAATAGTTCATATTCACTGTATCCCCTTGATTTTGCAGAGACCTCTATGGTCTATGGATATTTGATTGTTCTTATTAGGACATTGTAATCATTGTGTTTTTGTAAAATTTCGTCTAATATATACAAGGAAAAAATCTTATTCTATGAATATATTAATTCAACTTTGTCGGACGAGTCGTACAAGTGAAAAATCATATTTTTTTTCAATATTTTATGTTCTCGAAGCGCGTCCATCACAAATTCACAAAATGTACAACAATGCATAATACATTATAATATGTTTCATGTATTTATTGCGTTCATATATACAAGCGTATACACTCAAATATTTTTAAATCACATATTTTATATTATAAAAATGTGTAATTTTTTTGTGTGTGTTCCTATATTTATTTGCTTTGGTTGATGAGTTAATATTCCATCAGTAATACATCACAAAAGCAATGTCAAGTGCCATCATATATCACTGTGACACTATTTATGTATATTGCTATAATATGGTATTTGACAATGTTGTTCAATAAGAGCTTTACACAGTAACGATTGACGTCATTATTTATGCGTTCATGCAATAATAATAATATATTTATTATTGTTATATGTATAAAAAATACTAACTGACCGATAACCCTACACATAGATATTTCAGATTTTTTTATTATCGAGGTATGCTAAACCTGAATTTTTGGTTTTAACAGTTATAAGTATAACGTTAACAATATTCAGCGTTTTTGTAAAAACCTTGCCAAAAATGAAATATTATATAAATTACAATATTGTTAACTGAAGTATTTAGTCAATAACACTCAAAACAATTAAATCGGAAACAATTTAATCAACTCCGATACAATGGATACCAATGATATTGAGCAGCTACCCGCTGTCCACCGCAACAATCCTTCGTACAATTACGAAATATAAATGTAACTTAGACTCAACACCGGCGATATGGTCGATGCTTACTATATCATTCCCGTGCAAGGGTACAAAGGCTGAAATCAAGAAAACCCCATTTCGGAGAACAGCTATACAGAACTTGATATTTCTTCCTTTAGAGTTCAAAAGGCCTGGCAAAATGAATGGATGACATCACAATATTGGCCTCACAAAACTACCGCAGACTGTACCCTTTTCTCAGCTCACCCCCAACCACAGGGAATAACTTGCATACCAATTACCAAGGAATAGTTGAAGACTCTTAATAGCATTTTGACTGGACACGGAGAATAGGGATACCTAAATGCGGATAAATGGTGCTTAATCTCGACTGCGCATTATGATCGTGGCCGATATAATTAGCCTACTTTACATATTATAGTATGCAATTTCCCAATAAGTATGTGAAAACGAGACTCTAAGTGTTATCGACCGGATTTGAATCCGGGATGTACATTTTTAACCGATCTGTTATTTTATTATTTTATCTGTTTATTTTGTCATTCATCATTTTACCAGAAAATGTCAATAAGATATGTTTTCTCTTCATATCGGTATCCATGGTTGTATAGTTTCTATACCTAATTACCCGTATTAATTAGTCATTACGCTATATGAAGTAATAAATGATATTATAATCTAAAACAAAACTACTTATTTGATATTCCGATGTCACTTTTTAGCACCCAAGTGATGGTTACATCAGGTTAGGTTAGGTGCCTGGTTATATCATACAGTCATTCATTAAAAGCATATAATTTCAATTATTACATTTCTCAAAAATTCGACTGGAAAAATATATAATATTAAAAACTTGTAGGCCCATTTATAAAAAATAATGATTTGTCCTTATACCTTTATATATATATTATATATATAGGGCTTGGGTCGAAAAAGGGCCAATTTCACCTTTCACTTTTGGGAAATTAAGAATTAAATACTTTTTTGAGATGGCTCTTTTTGACCAAGACGAAGTGTATTAAACTTCTATAATATGCCAAATTATATTTTCACCCCTCAAAAATAAGACATAAAATCAAAAAGCGCTGGTTTTTACAGTATAATGTACTATATATTATAGAGTGTAATAGTAATAGTACCTAATTAGATAAAATCAAATGTGTTTGAAACCACACTCTTGTTTGTAAATTAATAAGATAAACTGTATTTTAGAAGCCAAGGACCTTCTTAATTCTGGTACCTGTTTAAATACCTAACCGAATTCACACAAATAGATTAATTTTAATGTACGTGAACATTAAACCTACATGATTCTAGGAATTGTCAGTATTTGTGTGAAAATACTATTTTAATTGGTTTAATCTCAGTTGAAAACTAGTGTTTGAAAATAAGTAAGCCCGTAAAAAAACATGAAACAGGATCTTATATAATTCCACGAATCACCGTTATGACTAGTGAATAAAAAATTGAGATTAAACGATTTGGAACAGTTTAGTTGGTTTTTGAGTACTTATAAGTTATAATGAGGTGTGGAAAACTCTATGATTTTATCAACTATTAGTTTAGAACACACAATTAAAATATTATGAATATTATAAAACACCCTTAATATGTTAATATTCAATATTAATACAAAAGATATCTTAAATGAATAAGTTTATATATCTGTTTAAATTAAATAAACGAGATCGAAGGTAACTAGTGTTTCATTAAGAACGTCGGAATTTGAATTGCGTGGATTTTTCTTTTGAGAAAACCGACTTTAAAATTTATTGACACAGGTGATATATGTTTCCAGCTGGAAGACATATTTTGTCAGGTCATTACAGTAAGCTTAACCCAGATTTGTGTCAGCTAGTGATTGCCAATTTTATGACCAGCATTTAACATTGGAAATGCATATCACGTCCAATGTTAATTTCTATTTCCACATACATAAACGGGAGGGTATATGCTAGAAGGTCGTTCAATATTTTTGTTAAAAACAAGTTTTCATATAAAGTCATGACATAAATCAGTTCTCTGCTCCGACACCTGTATCTAATAATGAAGCCAACAGACAGAAAGTGTGATGAAAATAACAACGATCAAGACGAGACGTCATAAAAAAACATCTAATATAAAAATATATATTATGAACTGCGTTTAGCACGTGCCAAAAAAAAAAAAAAAATGGATTAAGATTCCGAAAACTGTACTAAAAATATAGTGGAATGGGTAGTTAGTGCGGAGACTTGTGGTGTCATAACCATAAAATTTCATCATAATATTCTGCAGTGATCTCATATACAATGGTCCTAGAACAGAGTCCGTTTTAGACGTGATTTGACTGTAGAATTCGTAAAACCACTATCACTCTGCTCAATTTCGCATTATTTATAAAAACACTTAGAATATTTTTAAGTGGATTATTACAATTCGATAAAAACTGTTCTAAATTCATTCGACTTCAAGAGAAAAGAATATATTGATACTCGATTACATTGATTGATACACATAATATAGTAAAGTTGTTAGTCATGCAACACAGAGGCAACATTAAACTAATGTCATTCGTTACCAAATATAACTGAAAAATTAAATCAGGTAGGTTAATGTAAATATTTTTATTTTTTTGATTTTGGATTGGAATTTCATCAGACACGTTTATTACTTTGTGTCAGAAACATCTCTTGAGCTTATCGCAATGTCGCCAAGTCAAGTTAATTTGCATATATTTTGTATCTAAACATCGCTACATTTCACATTTTTTTATTACCAAACTGAATTATTATTTTGATCAATACTATAATAGGAATGTAATGTTTAATTTACATAGAGGATATAATAATATTATCGACGCCAACATTTTTGGTTTATCATGGACCGAATTGAGAACAATTAAGGCAGGATGCGATGACTCGGCCAATAAAATTCCGTAAAGTCGTCTGAATGATGTGGTTTAAGTTGAACCCCTGTCGTCGGTATTTGCTATTAAAATAAAGCCAATCCTGCAAACAGTCTTAGCAGGACAATTAATTATAGTTTAGGTTTCTAAACATATGAATGTTAGAACACTTTATATCCCTGATGTGGATCTAACCATCTGTTAGTTACCTGAAGTACATAGTTACAATTATTGTAATATATTGTTGATTTTTATTTTTTCAACTTTCTTAGTTACTGTAGATACATAAATTGTATATGGTACTATAATTTATTGCGTTGTGTTAAAATTCGTTTATAAATCGGGAACTTGGGACTTTCGCAGAGTGAGCCTTCCTAAATAAGTTTTTTTTTATATTTAAATCTTATCAATGTTTTTTTACTGTTCAGTGATTATGCACTTCATTGGCCTATGCATTATTTGAACTATTAATTTTGGTTTTAAGTATCAGGGTTAGAAAAAATACATAGTTTGATATTATAGAGCTGTAATATATACGCTTAATATATACTTTTTGACTGTCCAAATAATAATATTGTTGTTATCCCAGATAGTAGAAGATATTATGTATAGAGCTTCTTCTCATTGTCGTTCACCTGAAGCTGTAGAAGTTTGTAGCTTCCCTTTAAGTTTATGCACATGCTAATGCTGCATTAAATTTAATCATGTTGTGTAATTGTGTCTGATATTTGTTTCGATTATAACTTTGGTTTTATCGGATTTCTCACATAATATAGTTAGTGTTACCGCGTAACATAACAATTATAATTATACTATAACAATATACTGAGGCATTGCGTCATTGTTCGATTCCTATTGATTTCTTTGTTCTTACATTTGATGGTATCTGTGTATCACGTTGGCGTTATTAAAATTTAACATTGCTTATTTAATAATCCTTTATTTACATCTTGAATTTATCAAATAATCTAGATTATTTTAAGTTATTCATAATTAGTGTATTTAGTGTAAATTTATGATGAGAGGTGTTATTTTAGGCCAGATTAGGAAGTATAAAAAGGGATCCAAAACATACACATTTTCAAATGTATTTATTTTCTCGGACCAGAGTTTTACTCCAGTTTCATATAAAACAGCTTTTAAAGTATATTATAATTGTATGTGTATTATTCTTTAGGTACAAAAAAAACGTACTATGCAAAATAGGTACCATTCAACAATTCGATATTGATTTTTGATAGACTGATTGATTGTCGTTGGCACTAAATAATAGTATAGGCAATGCTTAATCAGTCATACTAAAGGTACCAACTGAGACAACAAAAGTAATGACACTATTGTTTTACAATAAAAAGTTATTGCCTCTATATTATGACTTTGATAAATAAACTATTTGCAAAAACTAAAATTTTAAATAGATTTGTTTTTACAAAAATGGCTCACTGTGCATCATCGTAAAACCGAGATGTTTATATATTATATCATTCATGTGCCTATAAATTGAATGTATATATTGTAATATATTAATAAAATTCGTAATCGGAAAAGTAGCCCATTATAAAGTAAAAGTACCTAACCTCGGAAAAGTAGGAGGAAACCGTGGATATGTCAGAGAGTAAGTCGTCGATGGATACCGAAATATTTAGATTTTTTTGAATAATGGAACATGAAAAAATGATCGCAATATAATTCCTATGTTATCGTATGATATATTATGACTTTAATACTGGTTACTATTGAAAAAATATGAACGGAAAAATCAATGAAGGAAACGTTAGACACTTAATGGAAATTTAGTTGGTAACGTTAAATGTCTGAATAACATCCAGCAATAAAATATTTTCAAACTGTTGAGTTTTGGAATAAATATCATCTTTTTGTTCCAACGCATCTCTGAATTTCGGAAGAGATTCTCGAAATATTACTGATGTTTGTCGCTGTTGTTTTTGAATTGTAGACGTATCGTTTACTACGATGTGCGTGCGGACATTAATGATTTATCGTCGGTCGTAAATGCACTTACTTAGCATATAGTCATGGTTTCATTTAACGAAATAATGTATATTTATGCAATTTAAAATTTGTTAACTTGTTGGCTCGTTATGTACAGACTCTCAACGAAACTCAGGATACTTACAATTTTGACGCAACATCAGTTTTCGCATTATTATTCTCGGAACTCTATCATCATATTATTGTAACAACATTTATGAATATTTATACAGCTATTATACGGAATCAGAAAGTTNNTTATTATTCACCTTTTACGATAAACCTACTTCAAATAGAATTATGTAGAGGTTTTAACGAATTGTAACTCGCATCCTCGAGACAGCAGACATTTTTTTTTCAAATTAACAATAATAACCATATACGAGTACAGCTTACAGTGACTTTGACGGAAACAACAACTTCAAACAAACAAAAAATGACATGTAATCTAATTTATTTTGCGGGAAACAAACGCATTCTAGCTCCAAATCAAACTAAACATACTATTGTATATAGGCTATAATAGAGAATAATAATATAAGCGATTGTCACTGCTCCACAGTTAAATGTCGATACCGCTATAAAACACTTTATTGCTAATAACTCTATACTACTAACACACTTGGGCACCTACACAATGTCATAACGTTTTTTCGAACACAAATGTTTAAATTATAACATAATCCCTCGAATTCCGTAGCTCACACATCACGCGTCACGGAAGGATATTATTATGATACCTAGTACCACTGCATCCGGTGTTTACTAGCCCGGCGTCCAGCTGTCTCCAGACCGTCCTCAGTTTTCAACTATACACTTTCCAACGAAAACAACAGCATTTCTCACTCAAAGAAAGGACAGGCTGGAATTTGTATATTATACTTCATAAAGTGTACCGATTATTGTGCATAGTTTTCAATCCTAATACAGTAATACCTAATGGTGTACTAGATCGGTGCATCCGAGTTGGGTCCCAAGTACTAGGGTCTAATCGCAAGTACTATTCTAGTTTGGTGCGGGATGTTTTTAGGTACTACAATAGTTGGGACTGAAATTATTTTGAGTAAATAACAAAATATTTTAAGTAAATATACAATCCAAACGAAAAATATTCAAAATTCAAATAATACTATATAAGCTATTTTAGCTATTATTTGTTTAGTTTTTTCCTATATGAAATAGGTCGGTGCTCAATAATATAAGAACTCACAATATGACAGTCTGACGTGTACTTTCATTCGATACCATTAGAATTCCCATACAGCATATTCCAATGAAAACGATTTAATACATATTTAGTTGTAATTGTAAATTAAATGTTTACTATAATATATTTACCCGACATTCAGAAAATGTTTAAAATAATGAATATATTTTTAATAATCATTATATATTTAATTAATGTTTGATATTAAATACAAATAAGTCAATTATTTAAAATTTATTAAAAATAAAATATTTATTATAAGTTTAAAAATAACTTAAATATATATGTTCATAACTTTTTAATTATAATATATTTAATAAACTCTCCATTATAAAATCAAAAAAATGAATGGTATTAAAATATTTAAAAAATGTTGGTTTATACATATTTAATAATGCTATTATTTTTATAGTTGTATTAGCTGTAATTCTATATTGATATTTATAATTTTATAAATAACAAAATGAATCTAACAGAGTACTACACATACTATACACACAATAATATAACCGATTGTCCCTAATCGACACTTAAAAATTGATCTTGCGATAGAACACTATCGGTAGTGGTGTATATGTATACAATATTATGACGTACAGTAATATTATTTAACCTCTCACAGAATCGTTTTTTTTTCGAAGACAACTGTTCTTATGATCTCTCGAATTCCGTATTCCACACATGACGGGTGGAGATTACGCAGTGAAACTTTCAAAATATTACAACCAACTTCCATTAAACAACATTTGTGTTTAATGAAATATTTTTGAAAATCCAAACCAAATAAGAACCAAATTTATCTAATTCTATTTAACAAATTTCTTTATAATACACAATTGTTTGTTGTTGCTCATGACTTCACGACTTTTCGTGAAATCGCATTGCATATTACAATAGCGAGTACGATTGCAGTATTGACATCCATAGTAGTTCCTTAGCCCGGCTTCCAGCCTTCTCGAGACGGTTATTCGTGTTCAACTCTAATCGTTGCAAAGATAATAACGTCATTTCTCGATAGCTGAAAAGGCAAACTATAAAGTCCGTATATAATCTCATATTATATTGATGCGATTATTCTGTACGATTTTCATTCCTCATAAATTCATAACGGTGTAAGCGATATTAGAAAAATAATAATACAATAATAGGTAGGCAATAATAGGATTTTTTACGATAACACGTGCGTACGATAAAACTTCGTTGTCGCTATATATTCTATTCAAAACATATTCTCGATCGTCTCATTCGAACCGAAGTTGACAGTGAGATTCAACATAATATTATTATTATTATTCCTATTGTTGTGCCGAGGGTATTGCGCTCAGGTTTGTTACCGTTGCTTTTAAACTTTAATCAAAACGTCACGAGCGTATGTTTATGTATTATAAATTATTTTTTTTCGATTTACTGATGTGGAGAATCAGCTGTGTAAATGGATCCACCCGTACAGATTGTCAGAATATTACAGCTACAGCAATTGTCAATTAGCCAAATTAATATATATATATATATATTAAAAACTTTTACGTTGCGTGTTTTTTCCCTCCAAATTGTTTTCAGTAGTAATAACGATTTTCCACACTGTATATATTTCATCTACTCAACAGAACTTGAAGATACCGCGTTAGAGGCGGTGTTTGACACGGACTCGGATAAAACCCCCTCGTGGATTACCCGTCAAATCTGTTAAATTTTAGTAAATTTACACGGTAAGTTTTTACTCGTTGCTGTGCTAATATTGAATATTACACCCCTTTGTTTTACTCACTGGCGGTTTGACACAGGTTTAAACAAATCAATTCTAACGTTCATTCCGACACGCTTCGCAAACAAGACAAAACGATATTATTATATTATAATATTAAAATGATCTACTGCAGGTGTCGGGTGTTGGAATCGAGAAAAGTCACTGACGTGCAAGTAAAAGGGTGTTATATCACTATGGTTTTGTTGACGAGTGCAATCTCAACTCTTATTGAAAACATATTTTAATATAAGAACCTATAATATTTGTGACATATTGTTTTGAATTCTGGTTAGTAAAATAGCAATATTGTTATCGCTATTAATTCACATTCGATTATAACGTTGTGTAAACGGTTAATTGTAATCTGTTAGTTTGAAAATTTAAAAATACTGTCTTAACAAAACTAAAAAATAAGGAACTTGTAAAATAAACTTTTTAAAATTATTTATTCATTGATATTTCCATGTAGCCGCAGCGATTAATTTTGTGTTGAGCCAATCTATACCTGATTATGTCGAACAATTATATTTACTGCAAATAATGATGATTGGGTATCACACATGATAGTTCAATTATATTGTTGATCCATGCAAGTTGTCTACCTATTATACATATTCATTATTTGGTAGGTACCTATAAGCCTATTCTCGATTGCGGTATTCTACAGTATTGGTAAATTTTAGATAGACGAACAGATTAATATTATTATTATTTTGAATAAAATGATTTGCCCTAAACTCTATTCGTGCTTTATTCAGTTACTATGCTAATAATAAACATTATAGTAAATATCGGAACACAAAAACAAACGTAAAAGTCACTATATATTCATATTATGATGCGAGTATTATAAGTTATAATGACATTACGTACACGTGTGTTTCAAAATATTATAATATTATATTATACGCTCTAATTGAATGTTAAGGTAAAACGCACATACCGTTTTTAATACATCATGCTCCTACTGTACCATAAGTTTTATAATATATATTGCTTTTACCTTCAACTTTTGTCCATTGAGGGCTTCGAGTTTGTTGTGCCTCTCCGCGATTACGCAGGATATTTTTAAATACACGTAGACCACGACTACTAGTGGCAGGAAAAATGAGCCCATTGCCGAAAACACTACATACCCTTTATTTTGGTTATACGTGCAGCTCTTGCTGGAGTGTCGTTTTTCGTCGTACCTATGTAAAACAATAAAGCCAATGATGAATTTTCAATATCCGTAAGAATTTTTTTTTTTTCAAGCACCTAATATCTATTTTAATTTATTATTTTAATCAACGCTATAAATGTAATAAAACGTAATGGATGTCAAGTTGGGTCTGGGATTTTGTAATATTATTAAAATATTATATAACTGCAATATAGTACTCTACGCTCTGTTCCGCTGAAATGTTGTTAATTGTATATATTATAAGGCACTTTATTTTAGTTGTTGATACTTTATATAAGTAGGTACAGTTAAAAATAACGATTTCAGACATTGAAAAAATATAATATGATATCAAAAGTAAATATATTTCTATTGTCTAGTATAATAATTAATAACTTAAAACAAACAATTAAAAATAGTAAAATATACAAAAAAATTAAATTGAATTTGAAATCCATATAATGTTTATTTAACATTGTTAAGTGCTAACGTACATAAAGTACAAGCTAAGTCAGCGCTCATAATAAAGTGTACGATGTATTTATAAATATGATTTAATTCAATATAATATTCATTATTCATTTAATTTTAATATTATTTACGTTCTCAATATATAAAGTGTGTTCTAACTGTTCTAAGTATATAAATATTTACAAATTCACAAATTAGAAAATATCCAATGGTCCTAATAATTATTACAATGTAATACAGAATATAGATAGTTAATATATTATTGGGATCTTGAAAGTTTTCATTTTTATCATTTGGTGGATATATTATATCTGCGTTTATCAACGTACCAAAACTATGGTAACATGCATAGTGAACACGCCTATAGAAGACTTGGAAATTGATCAATTTGAATTTCGTTTTCTTTAAATACTGTAAAATTCTCCAGCAACACCCTGATGTACCCAGAAAACTGTACGATAATAAGTATACGAACCATCCAAAAAGTGGAGCACATGTTATGACCAATGAAACCAACCATACGACCAGTATCATGAGTGACGCCAGTCTTTTTGACCTCCGTTTTTTTGAGTACCGTAGAGGTTTGGTGATGGCGAAATATCTGTCGATTGATATGGCGCAAAGGCTGAGTATCGACGCCGTACAAAGGCACACGTCCAACGAAACCCAAATGTCACATATCAAAGGTCCAAAGGTCCATTCGCCTGGCGATTATTTAACAGTAAATTAATGACGACAAAAAACATTACTGCACCCTTGTGCCATACCTCTAACGTGGTAGACGACGGCTATTGGCATGACGAACGTTCCCACAAGCCAATCGGCGACAGCCAATGACGTCACGAAGTAATTCGTTACTGTCCGAAGTCGCCTGGTTGTAAACACGGCGAATATAATTAACGTGTTGCCCACCTGTGAACAAAAAAAATAAAAAATATAAGCCCGGCGATGCGAATTAATGTTTACGCGATAACACCCAATTGCTTGCATTTTGTGTAAGTGTCTTCGTAATTATAAACGGATCGTCACTTCCATAACAATAGTTTCGTTTAGTTCCTAATTGTAGACACATGAGTGATACAAATAAACGTCTCGGTTATACCTAGCAGTAATCTCCAGAGAATTAATAATACAAAATAAATAGTGTAATCAGTAGATAGTTAAAAAGAAAAAGAACATTTTAATATTGTGTTATAAATAATTGTTATTACGAAGTGCATTATACAGTCAACGTTTAGCTCACATTCAGACGTTGTCAAACATATTGAAATAACTTATTATTTCAAGCTGGTACTTCAAGAAGTTAATGCTGATAATTGATGTTCTCAAAATGTAATTTTATAACTATTTTAAGGTTTTTACTTTTTTGAATGGATACTTACAATTTTGATTTCACATTTCAGAAACAAATGTTTAAACATTTAAATTTAGAACAAGCAGTTAATTAATTATAAGTATTTGAAGTTTGCATAAGTGAATAAGTAGAAAAACATTTTACTAAGATCATATTGTCCGACTCATAAATTTGGTCATAAAAACCTTAAATACTTATTAATTAAAAGTTATAAGTTATATATATTACGAAAAAAACTATGCTTCGTTGTGTTATGCAGACGTATCACGTAGAATCTGAAAAGAAAAGGGGATATAGTTCCATCTGGGTATCAATTGACGAAACTACCGATATTGAAGGACGTTACGTGTAATATTTGGTTCCCTATTTCGTCAGAAAATTCTACAAAACCAATAGTTTTAACAATTAAAAACTTAGAAAAGACTAATTTTCAAACGATTTTAAAATTGGTCAATGAGTATACTGTGGCCTGAAAAAATATTATATATTAAAGTATTACTTTATGCCACAAACGCTGCACCATACATGATCAAATCTGGAAAAGCTTTAAAAGTGTTTTATCCTAAACTAACTCACATTGCATGTACGACCCATGGCTTTCATATGGTATCAGAAACCGTTAAGGGTAAGTTCCCAAAAGTTGACGTGTTAATTTCTAACACAAAAAAAAAATGAGCAATACTACACTAAAAGCACTTTCTTGGGTAAATACTTTTAAAGAAATGTGCCCAAATTTAAGTTTACCACAGGAGACCGTTATTGCTCTTTGGGGTACGTGGCTTAATGCAAATTTTTTTCTATGGTATAAGAACTTTGATAAGGTCAAAAAAGTTATCGATACATTCAATGAGAAAGATGCAATTTATATTCAAAAAGTTCAAGATTTATATAAAGAAAATTCAATAAAAAATGAACTTGTAGGAATATTACCCAATATTCAATGCATCATAGAGACCATACCTTACAAATAGAAAAATCGGGCGCTAACCTACGATAAACTATCTCGGTCGTTAAATATGTTGAAATCAGGTTAAGCGAAGGAGGAATAGGCATAGAATTTGTTTAACTTAAACTAATTCAAGTATTATCAAAGAATCCAGGGTATTCTCAAATTATAAAAATGTGTGGAATAATAAGCGGAGAAATAAGCAATGACAATGATAACTGATAATGCATTGAAGAGTTGGCACTTAAAGTATTTCTTGTTATAAGTATCATATCGAGTCTTTCAACGTA
>PVMI01038772.1:0-19088 GCA_008528875.1 Aulacorthum solani | reverse complement strand
CAGCAACAGATGTTGTTGCAGCAGCACCACCAACAGCAGTTGTCCAACAACTCGCCGGCGTCGACGGCGGCCACCGGCACGGCCACCACCAACAAGATACTGATCAACGGTGGCCGGTTCGACTTCGACGACGGCGGCACGTACTGCGGCGGCTGGGAGGACGGCAAGGCGCACGGGCACGGCGTGTGCACCGGTCCCAAGGGCCAAGGAGCGTACTCGGGATCTTGGCACTATGGGTTCGAAGTGTCCGGCGTCTACATGTGGCCCAGGTACGTAGTGTGTACCATCGCCGGGGCTTTTTTCTCGATAGTATCAATGACGAGTCTATTAGAAAATAGGGGCGGGGGGGAGTGTTGGGGTTTGTAAATGAGCTAAGGCAAGGGTCAGAGAGAGTACTCGGGATCTTGGCACTATGGGTTCGAGGCGTCTATACATGTGGGGGCCAGGTACGTAGTGTGCCGAGTGTTCCGCCTTTTGGTTTGTTTTCATGATATTAACAACAAGGCTATTGGCGGGATGAAGTTGTGGTAGTCCCCCCCTACACCACCTTTATGGGCGTCACCAGAGTTAGGTCAGGTCTCAGATGATCATGTGAAATCAAAGTTGAAGTCTTAAGAGCCAATGAAAAATTGTCATTTAAATCAAATGTAAACAATACAATATTAAATGAGTAAAAAAAAATATTTTTTCTACAGTAAATTTATTCATAATCATTCAACACTCTTACTTTAGTTATTTCCATGTTTAGTAGGACCTATTACGGCAATGTCACTGAGTATATTTTCTCACTTGGTCGACTTATATTTTAATTTTTCTCGAACAAGAAAAAATGCAGTAATATATTTTTGTCATGCCCGTCGAATTAGTCTTCAACTTGAAGCTTTGAAAAGTGACCTTTTTCCGTCCAGTGGGTACAAGTGTACAACCATCAACCGGTATTATAAAAATTAATTTTTTATTTACTTTTGGATTTTTTTTGAGTATAATATTGATGGGTTCCTAACGGGAAAATCCCGATTTCCCCATAGGTCTATCCGCCCATGTACACACTCTAGGTTTTAGTGTACCTCAGTTTACTTTTTTATACTTTTTTAAAACTTTTTTTTATACATTTTGTCAATATTTATTTTCAAATTAACTGAAAAAAAAATACAGTATTGACTGTTTATCTAGTCATCAAGCTGCACATTTCCCAACTCCTCCAGAGAAAGAGTTGCACAATTTTTTTTCGAATTTTATACTGAAATTGAATACTTAACGGACGGCGCTATTAGTGTATTCCTATTCTATCGGCGTGGACAGGAATGACAAGGTCTATACAACCATATGCTTATAACGTGCCCCGTAGCGCGTGCTCTTTAAATTTAATACGATATCCTTTCCAATCCGTTCGTGGTTTTCGAGTTTTTCCGGGCATAAGAAAAGCACTTTGTTTTGTATACACAAATATTCTGTTTCCGAGAATCGGGTCCATAAAACTATGCTTATAGCCTGCCCCATAGTGTAGTCTTTAAATTGAAATAAAATCCATTTGAATCCGTTCGGTAGTTTCCGAGAATATCCCTGACATAAAAAAGGTGCTTTGTCTTGTCCAGGTATATAAACATTAATTACCGTTATACGCGTTGCACACATGACAAAGTTCTTCTTTACGAGAAATTATATTTTGAAATGCCAATGCTCAAGGGGCACGGACTGAAGACTACTGCGGGAGGCTAAGCCTATCTCATTCGATTTAATTATTTTATTTTTGTAAACGATGTGAAGGCTAAGAAAAAGCCAATGCGTCCAAATCTTTTTGACGATTCAATGTTTCTGGAATGGCCGCGACGACGTTATAGGTATTATTTTTGCCCAACCAGTTTTCCGTCATATTTCATCCGTAACAAATAGTTATTAAATACAAATAATGCAAAATATTAATACTAATATACAATAATGTGACTAATAGTTAATAAGTACAATTAAAGTATCAATTAAAACAATTTTTTTCCATGATATTTTTTATATTTTTCTTTACATATTTTACACTTTAATGTTAATATTTTATTGATTTTAACTACCTATATTGTGTAAAGTTTAAACTTAATAATTATGATTGAATATTATTTATATTTAGGGCACGGTTATTTGTTCATACAAAAATTGTTTGCACTATATTGCGCCGAAAAATACTTGAAAATGGCATACGAAACGGTTACTTAACACGAATTTAATGTTTTAGTTTTTAATTTTTACACCATTAAACCATGTTACAGTTGTTGAGAAATTATGAGTACTTTGCACTCAAGTAAAACAATTTTACCTTGCTCATTTATTTCTAATGAACAGATCACTACATTTTCCAAATTACACACTTTGGTGAGCAGAAAAATGCTCAAGTTTCATGAATTGCATTTAAATATTAAACTATATAAAAAAATACGTACGAATTGGAAATTTTATACAAAATATAACCACCCGACTTTTTTTTAATTGCACTTAAAACTTTTTAATCTACATTTTTACGTTTCAAGAAACACATTTATAACTTTCTAAACGAGACATCACAGTTCTATGAAAAAAAAATGCAAGTGCAATAAGGTCTGAGCCCTATTAATAACAATAACAATCGGAAATTATTTCTTATGTTATGATGTGGTTATAAAGTAACAATAAACTCACTTCAATAATTGTTAATTATGTGTTACTTTCTGTACGCATAATAATAATATGGTTAGGTCAAGTTGGGCTGGTTAGAAAAGAAAACTTCGAGCGAAATTGTACAATCCGACAATGTCCATAAAAAAGTTTAATTTTCTATTAATCATTTTTCGTTGCTAGTGTGGTAGTGATTTAATTTCTGTATTTTGTTTAAGAGTATAAACATTTCTTAAATTTAGAATGTGTCTTATTTTTTAAATAGAAACATATTATTAGTCGAATAGTTTCAGTGTTCGTAAAAAGTATCAAAGTTCAATGAATCAATGTAAGTACTTAGCGACATTTTAGCTATATTCAATGTAAGATTGTAGTGGAGTTTCGCAAAAGCTAAACAAAAGATAAAATTTACAACAGAAAAAATGCAAACACAATATTCTCATAATTTCAAAAAATTTGTATTTCCTGTATCGCTTCAAAAGAAAAAAAAAATCTATCACTATTCCAAATTTCCAAATATTGATAACAATAAAAAAACAGTAAGGGATTTTCAAAAGTAATGTATTTAAATATCACATACTTCTACATTATATTAAAAATATTATCTACAGCTGTTGAATAATAATGTGAATGTCTGACGATCATATCATAAAGACATTTGTGTAATAAAGTTTATTATTTCGTAGAAATTGGAACTTATATTATTTTATTTTATGACACGTCTGTAATACTTATTGTTATACTTAAAAAAAATATTTTGATTATTGGTATACCTATTAGATCTACGATTTTATTATTATTCGCTATTTTTACTTATCATTATAAATAGATAAAATATCCATAGGAATTTGGAAAAATTAAAAACCTCTCCGCCAAAATATGGGTTTCGGTTTGGGTTCCTAAAAAACAAAAAAAAATATTTTGGGTTTCGTTTCTAAGATTTTCTGTCCAAAACCGGTGCCTTTTAGGTATGGTTACAGTCCCCTTAAACATCAATAATGTAACAAACAATATTTGTTACGAATTGACGATATTATTTTTTGGAGCAGTTTTTATTTTAATAAAATTTAAATCGGCTGGGAAAGACATATATATGTACTTGATGGAGTTTTGAATTATTGTTATGAAAAATTTGGATTGTTGTGGGATAATTTGCTGCTATAATGAATGTGTACAGAGTTCCGTGTTTGACCTTAAATAATCAGATTAAAGGAAATTCACTCCCGAAATAACACCGATTCTAAGTATCACCATTCATTGTGTTATATTAACAAAAATCTTTTACTCCCAAAAAATGTCTAATAAAATAAAACACCAAAATGTGTAATATTAATTTTTCGCGGTGTTTGCCACGGAAATATCTAAAATTGCCAAGCGGGGTAAAATAGGTTGCAAATCTCTGGTGTAGCCATTACAGTAGAGCCTCGCTTTAATCAAACAGCATCATAATTCGTTAAATAAACAAAGGTCTTATAACGATTAATATATTACGAAAGCACTGACTAATTTCCCGCGATTAAGTCGACGGTTCATTCTGAAATGAATGGAGTTCCTGATAAAATTATTCCGATTGCAATTAAATCAGGTATTCACGTAGTTGTGCGAAACTGATGCAAACATTTCTAGTCCAATATCACATTTTACGATACAAGTTAAATCATATCGAGTCGTGATATAATATAACTGATGCGAATTGGTGCTCGAATGTGACAATATCGTAAAACACACTTCCCGTGACGGATATAGAATTACTATTATTAAAATTCAGTTATTCATAATAATTTTGGGTATGAATCGTTCGAAAACTGATGAATTCATTGTAGATGAGCAAATACCATAATATATATATATGTATAGGGCGTTTCCGAAATCGGTACGAATTTAATGAAAACGCCATAAAATGCACACATTTTACCATCTATTGGGTATAATATTATATTGTACATAAATAATATTAAATCCCAGTAGATTGATATTTTAGAATTTATACGCCCTGAAATATCAGTTAAATTGTAGAACAGACAATCGTAAAAATGACGGGAAAATAAAAATATATTTTTTCTAATTTTCAGTTAAATTAATTAAAATATTACTACCCACCTTGTAGCACTGATTTTTATTTTTTTTAATCGTGAACCATGTCGTATTTTGTGCATTATACTAATCATATTATTATACAACGCCGTTTGGGACCGTCTCTGCGTCATGCAATGACTAAGAGAAACAGACAGTACAAAAGTTCAGATCACTTTAATTTATTATGAATTGAAAATAAATTGTATGGGTGTTTCTCTTTGTCCTTTTACAGTGAGTACCATACGCTTGCCTTATTACAGAAGCTCAAAAGTCGACAGTGTTAATTATTACAAGACATAACTCCCACTGGCTTATAATAATATAAATTAGTTGTTCATAATTTTGCGTAGGAATCGTTTGAAAACTATTTAATTTATCGTGAGTGAGAAAATAACACGAACAAAGAGCAAAATTATGTACTTTCATATACAACCGAAAAAGACCTTTCCAGATTTTTGGAATTATTCGAATGTACCTGCATAAATTAAATTAAATCCCAGTATTGATATCTTATACGCCAGCAAATATCAGTTGGTTTTTAGGATCATCAATATCGTATAACATAACTTAAAAAATTAAAAAAACTGAGTTTAAAAGTTTTTAAATTATAATATAATATTATTGTACTGATTTTGAGTTAATCCGTTGCCGATTTTTCAAATGCTCAATAATTCTATTAAATTTTAGTTGCCATCTTGACTATACTTTATAATAATTGTCCACTAATGTACTGCATGATACTTATTTAAGGGAGGGGGGTATTATAACAGAAACAATATTAGTGGACAGGAAAAACTCTCAAGTCTTGTAGAGTTGTCTGATTTTGGCTTGGATTACCATTTTTTTATCTGAATCAAAAAAGATTTTCCACATGCCGATTTTTATTTTATTTCTTGTTATAGCATAAAATAGTTAGCTTTACTAACTCATATAATTGCAAATTGTACGTTATGAATAATTTATTTGACTCTGGTTATGTTTAACTTAAGTATGCATTGATTTATTACCAGATTTAGAATTAAGAATATTATCTAGTGAATGACAAAGGTTTTTTTTAATATTTTAATTTTAAAGAGTGTTATAAGCATTTTAAAATAGAAAAAAATTACTATTTTTTAAATGCTCATTATTCGGTTTAAAATGAAAAAATAAAAAATAACCTATGTCGTTATAACTCTGTACATCGTAACAAATATTTTCATTTATGCATTATACATTATCGTGTGCAACGATTAAGAGAAACGGAAGGGTTTGCTTCATGATACGTTTTGATAAATTAAAAAAAAAGTTATAAATTATAAAATGTATAATATATTATAATAGCTATACCTATTATTGTACTGATTTCGGGTCAACTTATCTTAAATATTAAAACACAGGATTGCAATCTGATTTTTAGTCGTAGCTTAATAAATTTATGCATAATAAATTATGCTCATAATATTATTGGATAATATCATTTGAGACTGCCTCGTGCAACGATTAGGAGAAACAGACTTTACGAGGGCTCAGGCCACCATAATAATAATATATGTATTGAAAATAAATTGTATAGGTTTTATCTTTCTTCTTTCCCAGTGAATACCGCACGTGTTCTATATCTAATGTCCGTGATACGATAAGCTCAAATGACATTTATTGATTTATTTTGTTATCCGAAGGAAATGAGAATAGGGTTGTATGTAATTATATTTATAGTTAGGTCACCGATAGATAATAATATAATATTCTTTAGATTGTTTTAAATAAGTTTATCCGGAAAAATTCAGTGTCTTATCACAGACAGTCACTTACGTAGGACTTATATCATTTTAATAAATAATAATAACTATTATTATTATAATACCGACAATAATAAAAATAATATAAGTAAGCAATGCGACGTCGATGGCCGCCGTTGATACGATAGTATCGTTGTTCTGGAATTTGGTCCAAATAAAACAACGAGCGATCGATTGATCGAGAAAAGTTCTTCTCAAAAGAACAATCAATTAACGCAATCGTCACCACGGCGAACAAGCAATAATAATAATTGTTGTCAATTAGTTTTAATAATACAAATTTCAACCAGTCGTATAAATGTTATCCAGACCATAATAGTAACGTGTCAGTTTTGGTTAGTATTCTACATGAGCACAATCGCTATTTACATTATTATTCTTAAAAAAAAAAAATTAAGATTTTGACGACGTTTTGAAAGTTTTACTTGATCATGAGCGAGTACGTGACCATTCTAATGACAAATAGGTAGGTAGTATTTTATTTTGAATTAGACTCGGAGGTTTGTAAGTTTTCATTTTTCTATAAATTATCTAGTGCAACCACTAAAGGTATAAAAAATAAGGTCTATCCAAGTATGAATTCATAAAAAACTTTTGATATCGATTGCACAATGCACATCTAATTTTTTTAACGTAACTGTTACTTGTTTTTTTGATTATTAATTTGTTTTTTCGTTATTTTCGACATTTTACTGATATTGATAATATATCATTATATATTTATGATTTATTCTGCAGGTTTAGTTACTGGCAAAAATGTTCTTTGATATAGTATAATAATTAATGTAACTATTATTTTAGTTAGCTGTTACAGAAAAAAAATAATTTCTTACCAATATCATAACAAAAATGTGCCAATCATATTATATTATGCGTTTTAACTTCTAACTATAAAAAAGACGTTGTGTTGTTATGTCGTCATTGTGTGCGTGTTTTAATCAAATACGGTACATAATAAATCCGAAAAAAAAATTGAAAAAATAAACAATAGAACGTCTCCAGCTTAAATTTTTCAAATGCAGCGAAAACCAAGTGAATTACGATGACTTTCTAAATTATAAGATCAATGGAAAATTTCATTGTGATGCTTAGATGATGGAATTTAAATCTTTTGTAGGTATTTCGATTTTTTTTATGATTAACGATTATAAATAAGGGTGATTTTAGTACGAAAACTTTTCTTACAGATAAAATATTCGCAATTTTCGTTTATTACTTTGCAAGATAAAGACTTTATTTTATTGTGCTCAGATTTGATTCCTATCTACAAAACTCTATGTTTTCAGAATTTGATCAACGACACAGATATTTGATTATTTTGAAGTATATTTTTCGGGCGTTTAAATTTAAAGTTAATATTCAGAATTCAGAGTCCAACGCGATATGAATAAAAGTGTTTCTATTTTCAAATATAATGAAAAATGATGGAAATTCAATAATTCTACGAGACGTGCCCCGTAAATAAATAGATATTAATGCCGAGTACGTACCATCGAGGGTGCGGACTTCATTTGGTGCGGGGTGTAGACCAACTTCAAAATGTTTTATTAAAAGTGGGTTTTATAAGTGTTATAAAATTATGGTTGGCTATATGAAAACATAGTTCTATAGTTCTATACAAATGTAAAAAACATTTATAATAATTGAAAAAATATAGACGCCTTGTCCAATTTTTAAGCAACACATAAAACATTTCAACAAAGTAGAAAACATAACAATTGGTATTCATACAAAATATTATTAAAGAGAAAAAATATCACATTGATCATAATATGAAGGGTCATTTTTTTATTTTCATAACACATTAATAATTGTATTATTTTGATATGCGATATGGTAGATAATATAAGAACATTAACATAAAGTACACCCTTCCATAATTGAAATGTAAAATAACATTAACCTATAATACGACCATAGTTTTAAAATGCTAAAAATTATTATTCCAGACATGATAATTAATATTGATTTTTTTTTTTTGTTACATAAAAAATACGCCTAAGCAATTAATTAATACTATTGATATTCACCCAAAGACTATGCATATTATAGTATTAAGGTTGCTAATGACAATAATACGAGATATAAAAAAAAATGTTTCCATATGTCATAATTACAGGAATGTAAAATATGAAGTTTAATTATTTAGAGTTAAAAATTCAAAAGTTAAATACTTAAAGCAATTAATTATTAAAAAGTATTAAAAAAAATATATGTACTATACATACGTTTGACGTCTTTAAAATAGCGTGAGCGTCTACCACAGACATACTGTCATTTTCTAAATTGATTTTCTAAAATAATTACTAAATTACAGGTTTTGTCATAAAATACACATACTATGGGTATACCCTCTAATACCTAGTCTAAAACCTTAAAAATGTCATAAAAAAACGAAGATATTTTTATTAACAATAATAGTATTATGTAACGTATTCTGTGATTTATTTATTTATTATTAATATATTTTATTCCTTCGAAGTATTCTTGGTAATAATATTACTATGAATTCCAGTGAAAATTGAAAATTTATTTCACGAATTTTCGTCGAAGAGTTACATATAGCGAACATTGCATAGGTACCTACAATTATTTGGCATCGAAAAACCGAGAAATAATTTTCATTTCAAGCAGTGGCGAGTTATGAGAGGAATAATACGGTTAGAACATTTTGACCTTTACTTTAACGTTTTGGTCTTTACTTGTGATAATATTTTTGATAAAAGAAATAACTCATACAATTTATTAGACTTTTTTGAATTAAGAAATATAATACTCCATACCATTGGAGTTACTTAAGTCAACTATCACAGCGATTGTAGGAAAAATACCTAACATAATCTTTGGTACTTATACAAGATATTATATTGCATTAAGTGAATGTCAGCACACCATATTGTATTTTCTCCCTCCGACCCACCCGTGACATGGGTGACATTTTTCGGTTAATCTGAGGAGTGAAATAGAGAATCATAAAGATTTTAGGGAAGTAATATTTTTGAAGGTTTGACATAATATCGTTTCGCCATATTAAATTGTCTCAAAACAATTATTATCCATTATTAAATTCACGATATACTGTTGTTTTTAAATTAAAATAATAAATAAAATACAAAACCGATATAACGTTAAATCCTCAAAAAAAAATATTTTCTATATTTTTCGTTTAATATAGGATTTTAAGATTTTTGCACCGTACTGCTATAACCACGACTGCTGACGACGACGGTCTATGCAAATTTTTTTATATTTGTTATATCGCCACCAATAATATAAATGATTATTATTTATTTATGTGATAGTCAGAATTGTCAAAAACATAACTTTTGGCTATCCTGAGTAAATGTATATTCGTTTAATTCTTGAAGTTTGTCGAAAAGTGAAATTATGATCAAAACATCAATGCGTTTAAGTCCGGTTGGTGACTGTGGCTATCGTTTAGCACTACAAAATCGGTAAAAGTTGAATAGTACGACTATAATGTGCCAAAAATAAAATAAAATATAAAAATTTAATTAATAAATTAAATATGTCCGAAAATGAAAACTCGTATGTCTTAGTTGATTACATAGTATAATAGAATATTTTGATTCAAATCAAATGATTGAAATCCATTAAAATGAGGATATTTTTTCGTCAATTTGGTGAAAACATAGCACTCGAATATTTAGGTAGTCATCAATTCTCTGGACATAAACCGACCTCGTAAAAATATATTACGATTATCACGAAAGCTCTACCATATCTATTTATATACAGTGGTCGAAGTGGCTCAAAATAAATGAAGGGTTGGAAAATGTAAATTAAAAAAAAAAAATCTTAGGGATGCCATAGCCTAGTATCCCAATCCCACCACTTCGTCAGTCCGTTCACTGTTTATATACCTGTATAGTTTAATGTATTTTATTATGACGCGTTCGATGGATCTCAATAGTCGATAACGATTGATTAAACTGAAATGACAGTTTTGAAAGTAGGCGGCAAGTGATTATACTGAGTTTATCCGGTCAAGTTAGTGATAAACACACCTCGGTGGACCCACCCCCGCCCACAGTTTTCGCGAAAATTGCTCACGTTCACCTATAAACAATATAATAAGGATTCATCTGAAACGTGCTTAATCGCTCTGCAGACTCTAATCGGATAGAGCATATATTTTTGGCATTCGTTTTCAGTATCAAATCGTATTAATTTACTTTTATAATTATTTTTTTCGTCATTACCATTGTCCGAAAAACTCCGCAGAACAAAAGTCGGGCCCACCAAATTACAATATTATATTTAATTATAATATCGCTTATCGCGGAGAGAGGGCTAAAGAGACGTCGGCATTGACGTGCTCTTGTGCACTTTATTTTGACCCCTATTGATATTCACAAATAGACCATTCAACAAATTTGCTATTTTTTTCAATTTATACAAGAAACAAATATATTTTAAGCCCATGAGGTTTATATAACGAGAAAAAGATGAACTTGACCATACAATTAATTCACTGATAAGTAATTAACTATACATGTCCAAAAAGAAAAAAAATAAACTCGTAAGTTAGAAGTTCATATTCAATTGAATTAGTAACTCGCGTAATGTAACTCAGTTAAAAGTAACCTAACCTTAACTTTTTAACTCGTTTATGTCCAGCCTGGCAGTATCATGCAGGACGACTCGGGCGATCCTATGCGAACCCCTGCGAGCACGAGGTAATCTGGTTGAAACCTATACTGGCCGGTATAGGGTATCGTGCAGTATACCGGTGTAACCATGACGTTTTAATATCGAAACATGACGAGTGTTCTACGTAGGTATTTGGGGCGAATAAAAACGATAATCTAGTGACAATCATTGTAACTGCGGCAAATAAAATAGTTATAAATAATTAGGTACGTTATGTACGTATAGGTACAACTATAATATTAAAATATTTCACGTGTAGGTTATGCAGATAGTACCTTACAATATTTCATGACAGAAATAGGCTCGATACACTATACAGTATAATATGACGAACAACACTATTGTATAAAGTGATATTTTATTCGGTGTGACGTGGAAAATATTATTTCAAAGGCAATTCGAACCCTCTCACACACGCCCACGCATGCCGTGACCCGATCACTGGCCGTAGGTATACCGTATTATTACAAGTGCATATGTTTTTGACGAAGTCGTGTAGCTATTATCGAAATAAAAAATATTATAATGCCGATATTTTTATTATCCTGTCGACATACTGTTATTATCATTATATTTTTAAGTTCGTGCCCCTCCCCCTCCTTTTTCCCACACAAAACATAACACCAGAGTCATTCGCACACGCATTATTGCCAACGTATGCAACACATAAGTTGTCATATAATGCACATTGCAGAACTGTCTAATGTATTTATAATAGCAGGTTTCTATTATAATAATATGGTTAATTAATTCATAACTGGAAGATTTTTTTTTTAACCTACTGAAACCGCTTTTGACAACATTATAAATTCCAAGCACAAAACACGTAGAGCCCTACCTGGTAACACCCGATGACGTTCAAAGAGAACCTGGAAATAATTCACTATACGGAATTAATAATACCAATAATAATAATAAATATATAACTCACTTTGTATACAAACACCTAATGTATCTCCACGTCGAATGGCCATAGACGTCGCCGATCGATAATAATAATAATAATTTAAAAATAAACAATTAGTAACTTAAATCAATAACCCGAGCCTAAGTGTTGAGGCGATTTCTTGTCCGCTAAACCCTCGCCTGTTGTAATTCCCTATCTTTACCTTTACGTACATACTGTTTGTACTAACATGTAGATGCCTATCTGTAGATTTTGCATTTATTTAAATACTGTCTGATCCGGGATCCCATGCACTCTGTTGCTCGGTGAAAATATACCAACTCTATATGATTCAAAATGTGTGTTCGATTCATAGATTAACACTAGGCAGGCGTAGGAACGTTCAAAACGTCCTGTGACAAATTCCTGCGGACTTACCCCATCTCAATCTCTATTACCACAGTTGTATGAAAACATACAGGTCTAAAATTATATCCAATCTTAGTAATTATTTTTTCTCTCGTATTTTTAGCCTTGTATAGGTGAAACAGATTTTAAAATCTGTCCCTAATCTATAACAAATTGCTCAATAGGTGTATCTCACTCATCTGCAACCAATAACATTTCTACAATATACAAAAATACATAATTACTACTATTATAAAATCTCTGAAAAATTCTCAAATTTGCCATAAAAAAAAAAAAGTAAGGGCAACTTATCGAGGTAAAATATATTTTTTAAATCGGTTAAGTAGAGATTCCATAGACTACCTCGAACAAATGAACAATTTTTCTTCTTTATATATTAATATAGTCTTATAAATACAATGCTATGCTATTATGTCTGATTTAGTTATAATACAACTTGATTGTTATTATTCTTAGTTGTATTAAAATATAATAATCACAAAGATATAAAAAATGTTTTATTTCATTTAGTTAGTATTTTATAAATGTATCCACTTTCGTGAATTTGGTCACACTGCCAAAGGTTTTTGGTATCATGATATTATACAAGTTTTTAGGAATTAAAAATATTACCATTTTACTAAGAAAAAAGAAAAAAAGGATACTACATTTTAAACTCACCTAAACAACTTTATGTAGTTGAAAAACTGCAACCCGTTCCTATTACGTTATACTGTGGCGCCTTTGAGTTAATTAGTTGGAAAAAACTGAAAGTTGCTATTAAAGAAAAAAGTATAAAATAATTAATTTCCACTTATAAAAAAAAACATCTAGTTAATACTACTTAAAATTCAAATCAGAAATTAAAAGCGCCATATTGAAATATTATTTGGCAAAATGTATATGCTTAGGTATGCAAATAATAAAATATGAGAGATAGACTTAAGCACACAGTCATAATGAATCGTGACTTATGTTTACGTATTTTACGAACTGATTAAAGACGAAAATGTTACACAAACGAGTAAAATTAACTTGACATTTTAAAACTCGGCGAGGTGGCTTTATAATCTGTTCGAAAGGAATGACAAAAATTAAATTTTAAATTCACTCTTATTTTAATAAATCAGCTTAAATCAAAGTCGACTTCTTAAGTACATCAACAAACTATGTTCGAGTGAAACATAATTACTTTTTTCACCATAGAAAACAAATTGAATAAAAGCTTTTATACTTTTATCCACTCTCTGTGAGGAAACCCCCACAGTAATAACAGTCTTAAATATTAAAACTGAAAACCCATTGAGAGGAGCTAACATATAATCAAGACATTCGGATGTATTGGACTTGAATATGTCTTTTTTTTTATATATATATATATTCGTGTCCCTCATTACGTTTTGGAGAAGAAAATGTTCTTTAATCTTTTACTCTAAAGTATGGCTTCTGGTAGAAAATTTGGTCTAGATGGTACTTTGGATCATTACTTATTAGGAAAAACAACAAAAAAAATAACTGAATACTGGGTCATCAGTTGATGAAACACCAGTTTTTGACAAAATCGATTTTTTTTTTTTTTGTTATCCAGAAACATATAGACTTGACGTTTCTATAATTTATTTGTTTAAGAATGTAATAAAATGTAATGAAATGCACTACATGAGTTGTTTTTATAGCAATTTTAAAATACACAAAATTTGAAGTTTATTAAAAGTTCGTATTGTTACTAAAACACTGGTTTCCTTAGTCAGTTTTAATTATTTTTTAATTAAAAAAGTATAAATTACAAGTCTTTTATTTACCATTGCATATTATAAGTACCCATTGTTGCAATTTTTTCCCACACAAAATTACATAATCAGAATATTTAAATTGTTATTTAAACTACTAATCTTTGAAACTATCCAAGTCATTTACACTTGAACCCTGCTATATAAAATTATTGCAAATACAAATCGTTTTTCATTAAACTTAAAAAGTTTTCGTAGATGAAAGGACATTATGATAGTTAAAAATTATTACCCAAGTTCGCTGCTTTTGGCTTACAATTTCAAATATTTCATTGCATTAAAATAATCGTACTAAGCAATAATACATAATTTTATTGTTTAAGTTTGGTTATTTTAAATTAATATCATTAGTTTTTTAATTAATATTTTATAATTAACTAGATATTTATTTTATAAACACATTTATAATTTACTATCAGTAAATTAATTTTTAAAGTCAAATTATCATAATTAATCAGTAAATATAGTATGATTATATTATACTGTATCAAATCAGGACATTTTTACAAACATAAAATAATTAACTCATTTCATACATTGTTGGGCATAACACTACCGAGATTAAAATAAAAATCAACGTCTTAATAGATCATTATTTTTTTTAAATTTAAACTTAGAAGATTTGTACTAATATCAATATGAATTGAAACACAGATGGCAATTATTATTACTCGAAAGGCTCAAGTAGCCTATAATTTTTAAACCAAGCTTATGGCAGAATTTCTGATTAGTTTTCACTTTTACGGAAATTCATTGCTGACAGAGGAAACAATTCTTTTATAATCTTCTAATTGAAATAAAACGATTTTTCTTCCGGGTTGTCAAATAAATCACAAAATTTCTATCTCTGCGATAGAAACTAGCATTTTTTTAATTTATTATTGTTGTTATAAGGTAAAATATAATTATATATATTATTATATTTTTGTATTATTTTGTTTTTAATAAATCAATAATATAGGTAGTAACGATATATTTTTTTATGTAGACAAAAATTTCAGAACTCTATACCTAACGAAATTTTAAGACTTCAAAATATATATCCATCTACTTTTGTAAAAAACACATTTTTACATAATATTTTGATCTCTTAATTTCTTATCATCATTATCATGTTCATGATAGTTTCACACTTTTTAACGTTTATTATATAAAACAAAGATAATACCTACCTATCGTTTACAATAAATCTGTGATGAAATATTAATTTGAAGTTTTCAAGTAGTTTTTTCTATTCAATTATACCATACTTGTGAGGTACTGATAAACAAAAATTATATTACCGATAATAAAGATTTAAACGCTGATCAGTAAAATAATATGATTTGATTTGATTAAATATAAATAACTATTACAGAGTTGAAAATCAAGGATTTTCATTAATATTTCTGTGATCAATTATTATAACTACCCGTAATAATAATAATTAATAAAACAATACTAATTGATAATAAACTGTTATTTATAATTTATTATGGGATGATAAATCTCGTTCGATACACATGTGTGTACAGGATACACTGGCTATTGGTGTTTAGATTTGACACACCTATAGAAATAGCTGGCTTACTTACAAAATATATATAAAAAAAAAGTTTATTACATAATATTGTACTACTTGCGAGTTGTGAGTTGTGACACTGTGACTTATGGGCCTTGGGGATTTTATCAATATGGTTCACAATATGACTGTTGTTCGAGTTTTGTTTTCAAATATCAAAGCCCAATAAGGCCATAATCATGAGCTAAAATGAATATTAGTCAAATAAAACTTAAGTCTGAGGAGCATAATTAGTGAATAATAAATTATAATCGAAACGGCGAATACCTACCTTGTATAGTTGAGCTTCCATCTTCAGAAATCATTTTCATGCGATTCCTGCCCACACACGAGTCATAGTATTATATTATATTGACCCGACCAGCAGACATCCATGAAAAAATTTCTGAAAATACGATTTTGCACGACTATACCGTCCTGCACCAAAACAAGCCACTCGATGAAAACCGTGAGATACTCGTGTTCGTAGGTAGTCGAATTTCGAGTATTACCTATAAATCTACATTCGATTTGATGCTGTATTGGGTTTCAATACGTAATAATTTACCGGCGCACAACAACGTAATACAATACGACTTGAACATGGTGTGAATGAACTGAAATGAAAATCTCGTTTTCCACCATTGATTGGCAAGCACGGTATCCTTAAAATATTGACTGTAACATATTGGATATCGTTATATTATTGTTCGTCGTTATAATATTCACGGACGGACAATAATATAATATATTATTTATGCTCAACCCTGAACAAAAAAATAATAACACGCCAAAGGAAAGGAAAATGTTTTCGAAAACGAAATTCGAGCGGACATCCTAAACATAGTCGAGCGACGACGTCAATATTGTTTGCTTGTATAATATGACATTTCTGGCGTCCCTGTGACAGCGTCGAGTCCGACGAGCATAAATCAAACTAGGGTTGAATGTCCAACTAACAACGACCTCCGCCGTAACGTTGTAGATACACTTTATAATACTGAATCATTATAGATATATATGGCTGGCAATGCAATGCCTTCCGAAAAATTCGCTGATATTTTGAAATAATGCACTTCATTTTTTTTTATCCAAACAAGTTTTAAATAGGGTTTATAGTTATATAAAAAAAAAAAAAAATTGAACGATTTCCAGTCTTCGAGTAATTTACTTCCATCACTATATTTTAGATATCTTCGATTTTTACGTTGTACGTATACGTTTGAAAAATAAGGATTACTACTACAATATTTGGTTTTTTTTAAAACTTTGTTAGCACGTTACAAAATTACCTTTTTAAACAAATGTCTTAGAACAAAATAAAAAATATCGATTTTAATGTAAACCGATTTAAATAATTTGACAAAATATGACCTTAAAATCGAAAAATGATCAAAAATTGCAAACAAATGAAAAACTAAAATGCTTTATTATAATTCAAGAATACACGAAACATATATTTTATAAAACGATCATCTCGAAGCCAGAAAAACAAATAAATCTCAACCCTAATGATATTAAATTACGCATTATCAGGTATAAGCCATAAGGTATTATAATGACGGTAAACCAAACACTCTTTTTTCTCTCGTCGCCACTATAAGCGTAGGTAGGTATGTGATGTTTTTGGTTCCAATAAAGTGCTCTAGGATTTATGTCGAGACCAAATTATTATAATATTGTATATTAAGTAATATTATACCATCGCACGTAGAGTTGAAAAGGGTCACGGAGCGGCTGTTATTTTTTCCACACGTTCAATATGGATTTTAATAAGCGAAAGAAAATATAATAATATAATATAGCTTCAGTTCGTTGGAGCAACTAGACATATACGATATGAGGGTGCAGTGCAAAAGTGTTCAATTGTTCGTAAACTGGAGTGTGAGGGTTAAACACCCTATAGTTCAACCACTGAAATAATAACTCATCCCAGGCTCCTTCAAATAATGTTTAAACCATAATGGTAACTGATGAATTATTTCAAAACTTATTTTTCTTGCCTTTCTTCAGACTTAAACAAAAATAACTTTAAAATTATTTGTAATATCTCGTTTAATATTTTAAATAGAAAACTCAGATAACCACTATTGCAACTTAATCGTACCCGACAAATTGCTGATTGACCTAATACCTACTTGACAAGTTTGTATGCCCGACGTATGGGTACCTATATATTTATTAATTTTATTTCAAAAACAGAATTTCGTTTTGATGTCGTTCGATTCTTAATACGATTGTTACCTCTTCACCACCCCATCCCATTTGAAGGCATAAATATAATTTAAGTTATTTTTTTTAGCAATACATAGAAATATTTTTATCGTTATCCAAACTCGATTTACCAAACATTTTGTCCAGCGAAACAAATCCAAAAGGTTTTGGAAATTTAAATTAAACACTACAAAAAATACAGCTGAGTTGAATATGTGAATTTTTCTAAGGTTTCGAACAGCACGTAGGACGAGAGGTTTATGTTCTATTTTTTGACAATGCATTTTTTTAATATAGAATAATATTATATACATTTTCTACAGTTATATAATAAACCATTTGACAATGCGTTATTCCGTCTGTTTCTTAAACCGCGTCTTATCTTGTTTACCGATCCCATTGTTCAGATTTAAAATTGAGTTTTTTGAGAAACCCGAAAACAAATAAAGCAAAATAATGCACGAGGGCTTTTTTTTTTTAAAAAAAAAGGGACCGGATTCAATATAATGTTAACATAAAGCGAAAATATATATTTTCGAGCTCGGCTCTCTAAAATGTTTTGTAAGCGAACGCCGTGCTCGAGATGAAGTGGATCGCACACGACGACTCACCCTATAATAACGATCATAATATTTTATTCCGTACGCACTTGTGTAATATCGGCCATTATATATTGAACTCCTCTTCAAATAAAAAAATAAAAATCGGTCCCTTAAAATTGGCCAGAATGAATGCGGAGATTTGTGAGCAAAAAAAAAAAAAGTTCGAAACGTGCTTCATATATTATACTGCGACCGTCCACAGTCGACAAACGACTGATTTTAAATGGCTGTTTGACTCGATGTTATTTCCAAAGTTCCCGTCTATAGGTACCTCGGCTATACTATTATACAGTTTAAAGTTTGAATAATTCAAAAAGTTCGCACTTTCGGTATTAAAGCTGTGCGCGGGTATAGAGTTGAAACAAGCTAAATCGTTAAAACAGATTTAATCCAGAGTCATGAAAAATCAGACTTTACACAATAGTAATTAATACGTGTATTGTTTGTGAATTGTATCCGTTTTTTAATTCGGGTTTA
>PVMI01038760.1:1130-27693 GCA_008528875.1 Aulacorthum solani | reverse complement strand
ATAATTTGCACATTTTCATGATTTTGATGAACTTTATAAACAATTGTACTTTACACGGTTATAAAAAAAACCTTATGAAGATAATAATATTGTTGATTGTTTTTAATTGGTGAATAAACCTATGAAAGTTATCTTACCAAAATTCTGTCATACAAAAATCTAAAACATTTATTTTTTGAAATTAAAAATATTTTAAAAATTAATAATTATTTCATGTCTAATACATATTATTATTATAGGTACTTATTATTCATATGGTTTATTTAAATGTAAGTACCTATCATGGATATAACATGGAAATGTGAATATGTAATTGTCTTAACAATTATATAGCTTGACAGTTTATTCATTTTAACCTTAGCTAATACAATTTCGTTTTGAACTGAATTGTACAACTTGCTGTTGTTAGTTTAGCTTTACAATGCTGTTTCAGTCACAAGTACACATCAACGTCATATAAGATCACTTTTTTCAAATGGTCCGATTTAATTAATTTCTTCATTACGATTTGAATCCAAACATACTGTTTTAAAATCATTAATTGCAAATGCAATACCTTGTCGTACGTATATTACCTAAATTAGCATCATTTATAACATTCAGTTACATAAATCGTTCTTTAAATCGAACATAGTAGAACTTATTACTTAGACCCTGATGACTTGGGTAATAAATGTTGAAATGGTACGAAAACGTAAATACCTATGTTTGATACTTTCGATTATGTGTTTAATTTTAATTTATCGATCATCACTACCTATCTACATAATTAATGTGAATATATTATGTAGGTAAACATGCATCTATTATCGAAAAAATCAATAATACAATAATCACTGTGTTAGTAATTTTTTTTTTAATGTCGATCAACTATCAAGTCTATGTACCCACAATGAGACAAGGCCCCACCTCATATTATTCACGAGTTCAGAAAACAGTACTAGCTGCTGCAGTTTGTTTGGACCTTAGAACAAGTATGATATAGTATTATAATATATTGTGCACCGACAATAACGTGATGATATTATACACACACACACACACACACACACACACACATACATATATGTATATATATTATATAATAATAATAATAATAATAATAGCTACAATGACACGAGGTGAGCACAAACAAACAGTATAATAATAATACTGTACAGGCAGCCATAGTATTTCAATCGTTGCAACGAGGGCGTAGTAGGTGTGTATTATATAATGTACCTACCTATGTTACAAATTACAATATTATTTTATGGCTCCTACACAGGATAACGTGGTGGAGACTGTTCGATAAACACACGCACACTCACTATGATACAAATAAAAATAAACCGTGACCTACCCAAAGGTATTTTTTGTTGGGTTTGTATGGAAATGCGTTATTCGTATTTTTTAAAATTTAATAATGCATTTAATAATAAAATATCTCCGTGGCAAATCAATATATTGAATACAGTTTTTTCAACGATAATCTCTAAGGTTTCTAACGATGATAAGATTTTTTCAAACGATTGAAAACAAAATATTAAAATTGACAATTTGTATTGACCAAGTTAAAAATAGTTATGTTACTAATAATAGTCGTCAATAGAAACACTTTATTAATGATCAATAGAAGTATAAATTACTTTTAAATTATGATTGACAGATTGACAAGAAAATTAAATGATTTTTGATTGCCCTGTAACTCAGATCTATTTTTACATTCTATAATAAAAAAAATCCACTTCAAGTGATTAGTTTAATCATTTGACTAAATATAACAAGAGTAGCATAAGTACATAGCTGTATGTGACAAATTCAGATTTTTCTAAAATAAAATATTATTTACAGTTAACTTGAATAAAAAAGTGTCAAAACTTGTGGCTATAGTGAATATACAGAGGATGTAAAATATGAATTTGGTGAGTAAACCATTCAATTAAATAAATATTTTTCTAACGAAACAAAACTCAACGGCATACTTCAAAAGAGTGCCTTATTTGAGCACTATCTTCCCTAATTATGAAATTCAAATTTATTTTAATACATTAATTTGTATCCTGTATGTCATATTCTAATGTTGCAACTGGAAAATTAATTTTAGTTAATTGCTTACAAAACTTATTTAAATAAATCGTTTATTTATTTATTTTCATTTGTAGGTATTGTGGCTGTGTTTTTTTATTTAGAAACATTAAATTAAAAATATAAAAGTGATTAAAAAATGTTTAATCATTATTTGAACAGTTAAAAACAATTGTGCTACCTGATTAAAATAATTTATATAAATTGTGTAATGATAATATGAAAGTATGAGTGCATGACACGGTAAATAATGTACGAGCTCATATTTCCATTATGAACGACTTATTATTTATTAGTTTTGTATTACTTATAAGTTATTAATATTATTTTATTTTGTTTTGGTTGATGTTTAAAAGTTGAGTATGCAAAATCTTAACTTTTCTAAAGAAGATACATCAGATGTCATGTTAAATAGGGGCACCAAGTACGACTGCCTTAGGGTGCCAATTATTATAGTTAGCACGGTTCTGCTACTATAATATTATTATAATGCAGTAAACTCTTAATACAAAAGTGAAATGTTCTCATTCCACTTATTTTAATAACATAATTATATTTAGCCATAAAGGTACATTTAGGTTTTTCAAACAAATATAAATAGAAGCTGTTTTTAGTAATTTAATACTTTGTAGATTTTGCATGCTACTTTGTTGGCTTATTAGTTTTTGCAAGTTAATTGAATAAAATATCAAAAGTGTTTAAAGCATAGGTACCTAATATTATATATATAATATAATACATACCACGTCTTATTCTTTTTTATATTAGTCATAATATTTTATGATTTTATGATTTGTAGTGCATATTTGAGAACTTTAGCACATTATACTATTGCTGATTCATTAAACTTTTTTAGTAATATTAATTGTTATGCAAATTGAAAACTTAATAAATGAAAAATAAAAACATTGATTTGAAATTTTAATCTCGTGACCATATTATGAATTTCGTGACAAACAATATTATATACTTTGAGGCACTTATCTATTTATTTTACATTTTACGTAATCTAATGTGATTGATTTATTAACACATCTATTAATAATCCACAATTCATATAAAATTGGAGTTCTGAAATGTCATGAAATTTTTTTTTTATTTCATAAAGCTTCTATGAAATATTTCATTTTGATAAAAAATAAGAAATACAAAATACAATTTTAATTTAAAACTAGTTGGTGTAGTGAACGCTTTTATTTAGTAAAATTTTAAGTGAACAATGTTATAGAAATATTGTTTACATCGTAATACATTATATAAATTAGGTACATAATAATTATATATCTTTTACTTTATATATATTCTCAATATCGTTTATTGGAAAATAAATCATATATTACATAATAAACTACTAAATAATTTTCAAAGATTAACCCATGTTTTCCTATATGTCCAACCTGCAACTACCCCCTAACGGTCAAACACATATTAACGGAATGCAGGAAGTATGAAATACAACGTATGAAGTAAAATCTTACTTGCCACCTATCCAAAAATTTAAAAAACGGCATCGTTGAAGTCCTCAAATTTCTTAAGAATACGGAACTTCATAGGAAAATATAGAAATGTATTCACATAAATATGTAATAAGTAATATAAATGTACAATTTATTCCCCTCCACTATATTACTGTCAATTTTATATGTAATATTTTATTCTATTTTATTTAATTTTTTTAATTTTTGTAACCATTACAATAGTCATAAGTTTCTATTTAGTCTAAAAATGTATTTAAACTAACCTGTATATACATTTATAATTATGTACATAAAATGTAGCCAATAGCCTCAGTCGCCGAGGCAGTTTCCATCAAAGAAAAAAAATCTACAAAGCTCCTCCTCCCACATATGTTGATTATTTCTGATTGCAAGTTATGATTATTTTTAAACTTTCTTACATTATAAAATACTTATGAATGTACAACATTCAATTTTAATTATCATGTTATGCTAATAGACAGTGCCATCACTGCAGGTATCCTTTCAAGAGATTATGCATACAATATTTTAACCAATTAATAAGACGCTAAACATATTTTATTAAATTATAGTAATTCAACTTTTTATTAGTACCTACCTATGTAGGTACCTAGTATGCATATTCTATTAACCCTATATATGTATAATTGTATTTAATCAGAAATAGACCAGTTACATAAACATTAACTTAACTTTTAATAACTAAATTATAATTTAATGTATTTAGTAAATTATGTTACTTCACTACGAGGACGGTCGAACGGCTTGCCGGAATAAGTCTACAGGAAAAACACAGTTTAATTATATTTCGTCGTCCACCTGAAAATGAAAACAAACGCGATTCGAGGATGCCTGTCCCTGTGTCCTTGTGGCACAATTTTGCATCATTGACTATTTGAATATGTCATTTGAATAAACAATGTTTCATAATGGGTAGTTATTCACCGTACCTAAATCACTCACTGCTCACTGCCATAAAGCTAGGGAGGGAGAGAATCATATCAACATGGTATGTAATTTAAAATATCAAATATTATATACTTGAATTTATAATAAACGTATTATAATTTCCAATGTATAGGATAACATTGAAAGTCAATAACAATATTTTATGCTTTTAAGCACATTTTTTATGCTTTATACTTATAATTTACAGCTGGTACTCTACATTTTGAAAAAAAAATTCTGAAAATAACATTAATTAAAATGTTTTTGCAATCGTTTTTATAATAAAATATGTCTTTACTCACCCAAATTCCAAACATACACCTAATGACTTGAATAATATTTTTACTACAGTCTAAGCATGTAAGGTAGATTTAGCTATTTTTTAAGCTATAACACACACACCTGAAGTTCTGAGTAATGACTTATGGCCGATAAATACAATCGTATTGAGCCCGTTTAAATTTTTGATCATTATTATGTAAATAGGTACCTATGTATTTATTATTTTATTCTGTCAGTATCAAGTCTAAAGCAAGACCGGTTGATGACTTTAAGTTATTGCTAAAGTATTATCATTCCTAGTTATTATATTGTATTGTATATCTATACCTATCATTGGAGATTTAACGGCCACCATTCACTATTATTCAACAAAAATATGCCATTATTATACAACAATAGTGCAAACATTATAAAAAGTAAACTATTGAAAATATTTGATTTTGTATTTCCCATGGTCTCACACTTCTATCTATTTGTTTGTAGATTTAAATTTATATAAACTGCCTATTATAAATCTTATAAAGCAAAAAACTACCAACTAAATTCTTTATACTGTATGTGACCGAGTCATTTTGAGAACATTGGAGGGATAGATACGTGATGATCTTGTCCTAAAATTAAGTACTACTATGAGCCATTGAACCCCAACGCCCTAAATAATCTAAGTGTACTTACACATTTCTTACTCTTTATACTTTTTGACGACTTACAAATTTCAATATTACATTGATTGACAATTGTAGTTTGTCTTATTACTGACATAAATTTACGACATTTTCGAATCATGAGGAAAAATGTAACTGTGGTGTATGTGATTAGTGTATAATATATGAAGTTATAATAAGAATAATACTTCAGTTTATCTAGCCTCCAATATTTTTTTTTCGTTTTGAATTTGAACCGACGAGGGGATCTACCTCCGACCACCAAAACATTATGATTATGAAACCTATTTCAAATTTCTTTAAAGATTTTTTTTCATAAAACAAATTTTTGAATGGAAAAACATAATTTACAAAATCAAAAATAATGATTACTTATCATTCGAATTAAATTACAAATACATATTATGGAGTATAGCTATAAACAATTTGAGTCTCATTTTATTATTTTCGATATCATTAATTATGAAGTAATACAGTATGCCGAATCTTACCTCATCCCTCGGGAATTAATTATTGCGAATATACATTATGCATTGACGTATCTCCATTTTATGTTAGACCTATTATTATAACATAATATTGTAGTTTTATGTTTGCTCAAGCATTGTGTACTCTTTTCTTACCTAATACCTCGATATTAAAAGTGGATAGGTACGGTTTTCATTTTCTAGTGACAAAGGATCCATTTACTTTCTTATATGTATATGATAAATATATGTAAATGAATTGTATATTTGTATCATTTTTACATATAGTGTTTAGAATTTTTTATTATCAATGTGGAAATTTACCAACCTATGTGTTTTTATTTTTAAAAATATGAAAATAATTTACTAGGTACCTACATATCATTATTTTCATTTTTATATAAGTTCAATATCAACAATTTCAAAGAATATAAACATGTATTTATTTAAATTATGTTCTAAGTATGATGAAGTACATAATAAAAATGAGTGATTCAAAATTTAAATTTTTGTAGGTAACTTATGTACCTTTTTTAATGAAACTGATATTGTATAAATTATAAAAATATTATTTTCTTTTATATTTTTTTTTATGAACAAAAAAAAAATAGTTCGTTCAACTTTAAACGAATAATAATACAAAATTACGTTCTTGGAGTTTTATAAAGAAAAACAAATTTAGATATTCATTTAATTTTTATGATATGAACAATTTCTTATAACAATTTTAATAAAACTTAAACTAATACGAAAACTAAATTAACTTCATTTTGTAATGTTTTTTTTAATTTGAAACAAATATATTAATTCTTACTTCAAATAAAAAATGTATTGTTTTATAGTTAATAATGCTAAGCAATTCAGTATATACAAAATAAAATGTTTTTGTTTTTATTATAAGCTATTGTAACAAACTTATTTTGTAACATAATAAATAATAATGGTTAAGTTACTGGGAGATAATATAACAACTGATGATAAATAAAATAACCAATCGTATAGACTTAATCAATATAAAAATCAAAGTCTGTTTATTGCAAACCAGAGCTACCTATTCCGCCTACCGTGTATGTTCTGGCGGACGATTGTAAATTCCACTAATTTATAGGTAGTCGATTTTAAGGTTGGATTTATACCATGTAAATTCCAACAGTGCTTTTTTTTACATGAAAAAAATGTAAATTCCACCGGTACGTTTTATAATAAAATTAAATTAAAATTACGACTTTTATAATAATAATGATTTATTTTATTTATTTAACAGTATTAATATTAACAAATACATAAATAAACATAATATATAAAAAAATACATAAAAATATTTATAATTATTAATAACAATAATGGGTTCCATTATTTGTATACAGATTTAATATATATATATATATATTATATTTAGATACGTATATCTTTTTTACGTTTATTTAAAAATATTTACAATAGTTAAAAATGATCACTTTAGCTAGTCAAAACAAAATAAAAAATACTGAAATAAAATTTAAAATTGAATTGTATTATGATTTGATGCAGCTTTGATGAACTGCATCATAAAAGTATTTTTTGTCCTATATGACAAAATTTAAAATTATGCTGTTCAAATATTTTTGGCGTGTTCTTGATCGTAAATTTCGATTGAAAACAACCCTAGAGGGTCAACAACACGTTTACTAAAATAATAACTTACAGTTAAAGAAATCGATTATTATGAACTATAACTCATACACTTGACTTTTGAAAAAAATTGTATGTTCAATGTTCGTATTATATTTTACATAATGATACAATTTTAATGTACAAATAAAAATATTACAGACTCGGGAGAGTTTACATAGATCGTTCAGGTACTACAAAAGTAGACCCGGGAGAGTTTAAATAATATACCCTTCAGGTACCACTGAAGTAGGCCCGGAGAGTTTACATACATACCCTTTAAGTAACTGTTACTGTAGTAAAAGCGGGAGAGCTTACCATCAGTAAACATTACAGGCCCCTTAAATTATACTCAAGTCTAAATTTGTTATTTCCTTTAATTTTATTTTACTAATTCTATCCTATAAAAATTGAAAACAGAAATCTTTTTAAAATATAAAAAAAATAATGTACAATAATAATACTCTGGCGGCTGTACTGTGATCTTTTTCTTGTTGTTCGGCGACATTTCAGTCATATATTTTTTAAATATCGTATGATTAAATTTTGAGTAACAAGATCATGCGAATCCATGCGAAAACCATCCACGTGACAAACTTTTGAAGGAAAATATCGAATTCAGAATTGTTAAATAGTATGTTGTGTGGCAAGGGCGGGATATGAGCTATTCAGTCAAGGACGATGTGTGGGACACGAGCTGCGGGTGAGGACCACATTTCTCACAAGACTAATATTTCCTTCCCGCTCGAGTTACACATACTCTTTTTTGTCATACATCTGCATTCATCGATCATGGAAAAGGTAATGAAGAAATTTACACAACAACCGTCAACCAGACTACTCTACGAAATCAATGTCATGAAAGAAAAATGTTTACGTACACGTTATGCATGGAGGTTATAATATGAATATAAGATGTAACCAAAAATTTATGTTTTTTAAGGACGGTAGTGTAGATTTCAGTGTCTTGTTGTGCAGAGAATACGCTCAGCACTTTTTGGGATTACCACTTATTATTTCAAAATTTGAAACACTCGATCTTTTGTACACCTAACATTTTTAACTCATAAATGGTGACCATTTTGCCAGTTTATAATATTATATATTGTTATTTATACCAATTTTTTAATCCATTGTAATCTAATAATTCCATTGAGTATAAGTATAACAAATACTGACTTGAAATCATGGCTTTGGCACTAAATCTAGTTGTAAATAAACATAATAGTCTTGTAACTACGTAATTTTTAAAGAAAAACTATAGTTAATAGTAGATAGTTGCTATAGTTACTATAGTTGATTATTATGTATATAAACCAATTGGACATTGTAAATCTATAATTTTTGCAACTATTATTTTTATAAACCGTATAAAATATGAGTGAAA
The DNA here is from genome assembly GCA_008528875.1 of Aulacorthum solani. Classification (NCBI taxonomy): domain Eukaryota; kingdom Metazoa; phylum Arthropoda; class Insecta; order Hemiptera; family Aphididae; genus Aulacorthum; species Aulacorthum solani. Next base: position 18,749 of record PVMI01038760.1, on the reverse strand, counting down.
TCACCAATGACTTTGACTAAAAGTATTAAAATGAACGATATGACTTGTAACCAGATGACGAACGTTGGCTTTATAGAGTACCCACACATGACTTGACGTTTGCGACAAGTCCTTCAGCCGCAGCGGCAATTTAACAAATCACCGGCGAAAACCAGAGAAAACCCTTAGACGTGTGACATATGTGACATGTCGTTCAGTCAAAGTTTTGGTTTAATAGAGCATCGACGGACGCACACGGGAGAGAAATAGTAGTTACATGTTCGATGTTTGTACATTGGTGGTACATCGGATGATGCATAAAAAGTGGATTTTAAATATATAATATCAAAGGTCTCATTTCACAGTTGTAAGGTTATTATATTAAAATCGTGTGTTCATTTTTTCGTTTAGTTATTTTAAGATTATAAATGTCGATTTGTTTATTTAGTTCCAAGAAGTCCACACTTTTTTATTAGTTTTGGTTACTTCAATTTGTGTTAAATATTTTAATTCAATGAATTATGATTGTGTACACAAACCGATGAGCTGAGACGGTATGTAAGCGTAAAATATATTATACATTATGAATATTGCGATTAGTAATTATAGATAGGTTGAATATTTTGTTTTTACAAAAAACATTCCATTCTTACTTATTATGCTAAAATTATAAGTTATTTTTTAGTTGTAGTATAAACTACTGTCTATTTGTATTAAATTTGCTAGCATATAATAATTGAACATTTTATACATTTTAAACTAAAAAATAATTTACATTTTTATTTTGTTTAATTTAATTCAGGTTTAAAATATATTTTTTTCTCAATGGATGTATTATTATAATAAGTATACAGGTTAGTCAGCTTGTATGAAAAATACTCATTAATAACAGATAATATAAATAAAATATGATATAAAAGTTTAAGAGCGACTTCCATCATCAATAATAATTTGCACAAAAACCAATCATATTAGTTGTCAAAATGTTCATACACTTCTACTCGTTTCTAAGTTTTAACATGACTTCCCCTAACCAACAAAGCTTACGTGAAACAGTCGTTTTCATACTTTTAATTATATATAACATTGTGTTTATGATATTGTTTAAATTATTAACATGTAATCCTAATAATTCAGTAAATAGTTAATAGGTTTTTGCAATCCCAAATCAATGTCCAAAAGCCACGAGTACAATTTATTACTTTACCACACGTCTTATAATACGTCGTTCTGATTGAACAGGATTATGTAATGATATGCTTTTCCCCAACCCATTAATTTTTAGAAATAATATAACTTCATGCTGTTCAATATATATTTTATTGCAAAATCATAATATTAATAATCTAACCATAGTATTTACACATTGAACACATTTGCCCCAAAACATTTGAATTAATATCTCGGAGGCGAAAAGCTACTAGACCACAATCGATCACTTACAACGTTTCCAAACAATCACACATACAACGCTCAAAGTAGTTATTAAAAATTAAACAATATCAGAACTAAATGCCAATTTTGTTTTAGAAACATAGGAAGGATGTGTTCTTGCCTTCTGATGAGCATCGACGTGCAAGTCAAAATTTTATTGTCTTCGGTATGTGTGAAAAAAACTAACCCAGAATAATGGGATCGATTACATCAGCAGTTTTTGCCTCTGGCTCTTAAGCTCACTAAATCATTACTTAGTCTCTTTATTTTTATTTTTCAATTAATTTCCTATTATACTATAATTTTTTATAATAATAAAAAAATTAGTCTTGTGCGCTAGCTCTAAACTAAGATGGTAAATACCTAATCAACGGTTTATTGGACAAACACTCTCGCAGACTTCTGAAAGTAAACTATAATTTTATTACAAACGAAATGCTGTATTCTTTTATAGTTTAATATAGCCTAATTGAAAGATATATCCAATTCTGGTGACAATATAAAAATATACATACACATAATTATACTAAATGTTTATCCTTATACAAACAATTATAATATAATAAAAAAATATGTCATTATAACCTAATTTGGAATCCAATTCAATGACTGATAAAATAAAATTATTGATATGTGTGATATAGGTATATTGTGATATTATTTAATTAACTAAAAAACAATACGTCTTGAGTTCGCAAGCTCTTAAAGATATGGTGAATAACAAATGAAAGGTGGAGGGCATTGGACGGCATAATGCATAGGGCTAACTCTCACAGATTAGTGCAAATAAGTTTAAAATGAAATATTATACTAGTTTATCTAACATTCTAACCGAATTAGAATACTTATCAAATTCACTTCACTAATATAAAAGTATACGAACATATTCATGAGATATAAAATATTCTTGGATAAATAATTAATAGCATTAAATATATTAATAATTAATAATTAAAACAATACTATTCTATACGATTCTTACAATCAATTCTAGGATCCTGATACTTTTTTGATGGGATCGAGAATAAGGTATCATCGCGGAAAACTACCAACTAGCTTTCCACATTGGCCTCATTACATCTTAACTTTCCACTTCGATTTATCAACCTCTATTTTCAGTATTCAACTTTCTAACTTTTTCTTACATAGTTGTTTCTCGTTTTTACGGTATTACAATAGTATTTAATTTTATAATATTGTATCATTTCGTTTGTCGTTAATTTGGTTATGCAATATTGATAAAGTACGGACAATTAAACCACATAATAATAAGGGCTGAAGTTATCAAATTAAACTCTGTTAATAACGTTAAACAAAAATTATATGTATAATTATTGAAAACAAAGAAAACAAAATATTTAACTACAAAATTTATATACACTAAAACGTTTGTAAACTTCACTTATTTTTACTATTATATTTTATTCATTTATGCCTGAACAAGTAGTTTTTCAAATAGCATTAACAAATTAAAAATTATAAATAAATACAATATGAAATACGGTATGGTAAGTATACAGCTAACGTTTTATTATAATATATAGATGTACAACTTGATAAATAACAATGTAATTAATAATATTAATGTTTATTAAAAGTTAGGATTTGGATAACAATTAAGTCAAGCGACAGACTATAAATTAATGTTGAATATTAAAATAATTAGAATATTGATGCATTTATATAGGTATAATTGGTTAGGTAATTAATTATTACCATTATGTTGTCATACCTTCAATGCTTGTTCAATACAGTTATATTTAAATATTTAATGCATCTAAACAACATGAATCTGAAAAATTAGTATTTCTCGTACCTATTCATTAAAATATTAAATATAAATAAAAATACATTAAAATTACAAGTTTTGGTATGTAAGTATATATCATGCTGGTAACACCCAAAAAGTGAAAATGAATAGATTATAATATTATATTATCTACCAAAAATCAGTGTAGCATTCGACCCATTCATATGCAAAAAAAAACGGTCCCAAAATATTATACCTTTACTTTGACAACTTAATTCATGAAGTTGATTACTCACCATAATAAATAAATGATAAATGTTTTTAAAATTAAAATGTATTTGATGTAATATTAGTTGTTCCCAAATGGGTTCACATGCAAATCGACACTCTCATACCTTCTTAACAGTTCTTGTGCAGCAATCGGGTGAAATGTATTTCAACAAAATTGTGGATTATCTAAACAATACTGACTCCAGTTTCCACTCACCCAAGCCCCGTCAGTATCACTCAGTCAAGTTTGTCATCAGAAATCTACATTTTTCCACCTCAATAACCGATATTGCTACGTCTTTATCGGAATTGGGACATACTGCAGTAAGTATACGTAAAAAATATCTCGGATAAAAATAAACGCCCCTTTCCCATATTTACTTGGAAGTTTCCTTGGACACCAATATTTCATGTGGGAATTCTTGAATTCTCGACTTTGCTCAATACTAATGTTATAGTAGAAATCTCACAAAAAGTATCGTGGACCTTCGCAATGTCACAGGTGCCAATCGTATAGCCTCACGCAAAACTATTGCAACACTGCGCCAAATATTATGAGACAAATCATCACACAGATATACCTTTGTTCTTTGGATCACACATCCATTTCAAAGGATGCCAGATTTTTAAAGAAACCTTTGAAAAAACCTCTTTTTAGGTTCCACCTACCAATGCAGCTGATTTCCATCCTCAATCCGACACCAAAACGTATGCAGACCCCACTAAAAACCGAGACACATCATCGGAGCATTTATCTGTTATTTTTTCCAAGGGTAACCAATAATCTAAACACTATAATTAGCCCACTAATTACTCTTCTTTTATCCGTTTTAAATGCACTTGTTGCTAAATATATTGTCTAATATTTTTTTTTCTTTTTCCGTTTCTTTTAATTCCTCCCATTACTATCTTATTTCTCGTTATTACATTTACAAATTTCATTCACTTTAAGTTTCATAATTGGTTTCAATTTTAATGCCATGTCATTATGTTATGATATATTATCTTTTTTTAATTTATATTATATATTATGTCTTTCTGAACTTCATTTGTTTTTAGTATAAGTATATTATTTCTGTTTATTTGGTTATTTTAAGTACTATAGTAATGCATTGTATATCACTCTAATAATTGTCGAGCAATAATAGTATATAATATACTAAAAGCTCTAAATAAAAAAAAATTAAAAAACAATTGTTTATTAATTATATTGTAACATAAATCATAAATAGTATGTAAAATCTAAAGTATAAATGTGATAGATGTATACGTCATTTCATTCACGCAATAATTTGAAAAATACCTACCTAAAAATTAAAAAATTAAAAAAATGCTTAGCTGAATTAGTAGGTAGCTTTCGGTAAATCTATTTACAACTACTTATTTCTTTGACTTGAATTGAACTTGAAGTTAAAGATTTCAATGATTTTTTTTTTTGTTTTGTGTCATTGTCAGTAGCTATATTCTTTTCACATATTTTAAGTCCTAAAAATTTTTTAAAAATGTAATATTTTTTGTCTACTGTTTTTGAAGTTGTTTTCATATTTTGAATGACAACACAGTTTTAATGTATAATAGTTTTTGAAGTACTTAGATCAATTAAAATCTAATTTCAGGTAAGTTATTTATGAGTTATAACTTTATAATAAGTTTTTAAAGTTTAGTTGAATTGAGTGGATAATGTTGGTTCATTACCAAGTTGTTCTAAATAGAAGATGTCCTAAAAAATATTCTACAATACAATATTACAAATGGTTTATTATTTTGTACCAGCCCGAGGATCTTAATATGACACCGGCTCACTGTGCAATTGCAAAGTAGCACCACTATTCCACCCCTGTAGTGACAATGGGAACCGAAAAAACGGGCAAGATCTTCAAGACTTGTAGGTAGGTATACGCACACAATTTTACTAATATAATGACTATTTGTGTACGTTTTTTGATTTGTATTTATTGATTTCTAAACTATTATTATTTTAACAAATTCAATTCAGACTAAGTTTATTACAAAATAAAAAAAACTACTTGAACTTGAGTTATGCATATTTATTTATTTATTTATTGCATATTATATACAAATTTTAGACGAAATCAAATTGCATAATATCATATTAATTAATCATAGACCTTATTACAATATTGTTAGGTAGTAACTACTTATTGTCATTATCTTATAATGAAGTACATTTTGACGTATCATCGTAGGTTAGTTTCGTAGTATAAAATCAGTTAAAATCATTATGTTCATGCATAGTAGTAAATAATAATATACAATTGAAACGTTAAAAGTTCCAACTAATTATACTTTTTGGATTACAAAAAAAAACTTAAGTTGTTGTTTTAGTACAAGGTTCAATTTTGAAAAATTTTGACTTCAAATAAAAAAATGCATTTTTGATATTTTAAATTGTTATAAAACAATTTAAGAAAACCCGTTTATTATAATTTATAATTATTTATAGCTATTTAAATTGAAATTTGTAAACATGTGTTAATACATAATAATATTATATTAGTTGTCCTTTAGAATTCTGTCAGTTGAATTTTCAAACTGTTATATCAAAAAATTGTGATTGTATACCCGATATTTTTAAGTATTGCAGTAAGAACATAAGAGGAACATTGTGTTACACCTTAAATCATTGTTACTTGCCAACAAACAAAAATGTTAGCATACATTAATCAGAAAACAACTAAAAACTGTAAATAATTTCAAACATTTATGGTAGTTATTCATATTCAAATTATAATAAAAAAAAAAAATCGATTTTACCGACAATATGTTTTGAGTAAAAATCTCACTTTTCCAAATTTTTCTTTTGTTGTTTTTCCAGATGATTTTGAAAAGCAATGGGAATTTTTAAATTTGACCTGATTTAGCCAATCACATCCAATTTTCCGTCAGAAATCACACTCTATGATGAAGATTATAATATTTTACTGCTCCTAAAGGAGTAAATGAGACATATAATACACTCACACACATAATATAATTGTACAACCAATATATCCATCGCTTAGCTCCGCCCAGTATTTAAGACACATGGTAGAATAATGTCTAAGATAGTAAAATTATTATCATTTTTTTCAACGATCAGCCAACCAATAGAAATAAAAATATTATAATACATAAAATACATACAATATGCCTATACTAACAATTAATCAATACAGACCAATATGTTAGTGTAAATAAAACGAAATCATATTTTACCGTCCCAAAATATATCTTTATTTACTTAGTATATTTTTATTTAAAATATTTTATTTTAGACTCTGAGCTCAGCCATAAATGTATTGATTTTACAGTGATATTTGTTTTTTTTTGTATGAATATCAATTTATTTTTTTATAATTTGATTGATTAAAATATATACTTGTGTGTTATTATATTTAGTTAAGCTATTGATGGGTTATTTTGAATTTTAACCTTCACATTTTGTAATATAATAATAATTATTATTACATGTAGGCATACCTTTATAAATGTATGTGTATATATATATATAATTAGATATAGAGCACAGTATACATAATAATTATTTATTGAATTTTGAATTTTGAATTATAAGTTGATTGATTAATAAACATATTTTACTGAAATTAATTCGATTAGTTTTAAAATTGTGTGGTAGCTATGCAGATAATATTCAAACGATATACGCATATAATATTATTTTTATTCAATTATAAATGAACAGTAAAATTAAATAAAATAAAATACAATTAATGTTTAGTTGGAGAAAAACCGAATCATTTCCCTGTTGGAAAAAGTATAAATAGAGGTCTCAGGGGGCAATTTTATACATTTTGCGTACGGAGGTTTTTTTTATTATTTCTGAAAGTGTTTATTATAAAAGTTTTATTAATTTATACGATTCTAACACAACATAAATGTATGAAGCTATACATTATATTATTTAATCAATATTTATTCGTTTAATTGTCTCAAGTCAATTAATTTCTTGTTTTATGAGAGTAACGAGTGATCTTGTACTGATTGTATTTAAATAAAGTGTAAAAGATACACCTTTGACCAAAGCTAAAACCTTTCTGAAAAATTATTTTTGAAAAAACTGTTTAAAATATTAATACAAATATAAATATATCTGCTCTCTTGAAAAAATTATAATACACTTTATCTATTTAATTTGACGAGGAATAAAAGTTTATATTAATACACCTATCATATCATATTGATTTGAATTATATGAAATGTGCTGAATATAAAATATTGTACAGTGTATAACATGATTAAAATAAGTTATTCGATTTTAAACATTTATTATAATCAAATTGGAACACTAATCGATCTAACACCTAACATGTTCACTGTTCAGTTAAGATATACCTAGGTAGCACGTTAGCCGTACGTAAGCATATGTTGAAAAAAAAGAACGTTCGCCGAATTACGAATAAATAATCTAACGATCCGTTGTACGTAATATGTTCGACTTGCCCTTATAATAATATTGAGAAAACATTTTAAATATTATTTTCATTATACTATTCTCTCCATTTTAATGATGGCATACCAAAAGTGTTTTCGACTGTGTGATACGCTCAAGAAAGTCTTTAGTAGTTGAATATTTTGTTTTTATTATTACTGTTGAAGAGTTGCTTCTCTGAATGGCTGGATACGATCTTATAACATATTAACGAAGAGCGCAAATTCTTCAACGCCTATAAATGTGTACGGTACTTTGACGTTGTTATTAATAAGTCCTTCGTTCACAGAAATATACAATGCTTTATTTTAAAATGTTATACAAAATACTAAAAGCTTATTAAAAAAATCATTTAAGTATTTTATGCAGGTATATAGTTTTAATTTCAAAATAATAATTCTCAGATGCAAAGTTTTATTAAATGTATTGTTTTAAAATGTGACTAACAAGTAGGTATTTTCAACTATTCTGTAATGTAATTTAAATCATGTAGTTCTATTAATTTGTTATTTATTATAATTGGTGCTTAATTTTCAGATCAACTGAAATAAATAATTGCATTATCCACGTGTGTCAATGTAAAATAAATGAAACATTATTCTAAAGGAATTTACCTTTCGGAAATCAGTTTTTAATTTTAAGGAGTTCGGTTGATTTGGGCCGCTTTATGGATAAAGTTAAAATTAAGTGATTTTACAAAGTTATAGTTTTCCATTCACATACAGCAATATTCAAACAACTTACCCGGGTGTTATAGAGTTTATTAAAAAAATAATGTAAAATTCGGCGTTTACTGTGTTGATTAATTTCATGAACTAATATTGTATAAAAGTCCTTTGAAGATTTAAATTGTGACTTCTAGTAAAGCTAAACTTTCAGATAAAAGTATTTCGAGCTGAATTAAACTGTTTGAAGTAATTTTGACGGTCGAAACCATTCAACGTACAAATAATATAAATGGCTAACAGCACTTACTAAAAAATCGCTCAGTCGCTGGCAACCAAAAATCTTGTTAACCTAAACTTTGTTCGAATATTATTTATTAAAATGTATCAACCCATATTTTTTGATTCATTGATATTTGAGTAAGGTATAGCTTTGTTGGCACACTTTTGAAAAAAGATTTTTATTTTACAAAATTATATTGAACAATTAAAGATATTCAATTTTAGTTGAGTTGAGCATAGTGAAAAGGTATACACTCTGTTTTTGGTGATAGCTCCATTCTTTTAAATATAAATACTTCCTAGTAGGTACATGAATAATTTAATAATTTTTTCGGTATTTGATTTGTAGATGCAGGCAACCATTGCTATATACATCAAAATACTCAAAAAATATTCTGCTTCGGAATATGAATTAAAATGTATATTTCCATTTAAAACGGTGAACAATTGAATATTATAGGTAATGTTTAAAATCCTATAAATATGAAAATAAAAACACTTGTGTTGAGAAATTGAGTTTATTTGAAATTATGTAAAAAAAATCGTTTTCAAAAACACTCATTAGTTAATGTTTCGTGATAAAATAATCACCCTATATTATAACGTTAAGACGTCTTTTTGGACATTATTATAAATTATAATATAGTCGTTTGGGGTTCAAATGTACCAGAGCGGGAAAATTGTTGATTTTCTTTTCATTTGATCTTTACCTTTGACAACATCAGCTTTATTTCAAGTACATAGGTATACACTATATTTAAACGATAACTTATAAAGACATTATTTTTACTTCGATACATTTAAACAATAATGTAGCTCAAATTAAAAATATGTATAGGTAGTAGTGATTTTCTTACAGCCTGTGATGGTTACGTCCAAGGACTTCGTGTATGAAGATATAAAGGAAACCGTTTTTTCCTCCTGTGAAAAATCAAAATAAACGGAATTACAATATTATATTGTATTGGTAACTACAAAATTTTTTTTTAATTTAATATTTTCACGGGGACATATTTAACTGCATGCTGTCTAAATAGTCTGTTCCGTGGACTTTACTGTATATATATATTTTTATATTTGGTGAAATACAAAGGAAAATGGGAAATCAAAACTCGGTTGTTTTAAACGGTGCAGGGCAACCCGAGGCGGTTCGTGGGCGTGTCGAGTATAAACGTTAAGGACGTGTGGGAAAGGAGCAGGAAAGGTAAACCGCAAGTTTATGCGACGCGATTTCCGCACCACTTTACACTAACATATATAGGGCATTTCGTGTATAGCGTTACGCCAGGACGGTGTTTGTCGGCGGGGTGAAATAAAATAACAACTTCGCTCGATATTTGTTAACAACTCTATAATATGAATTTACTTCGGCGTAGATTTGGTTTTATATGGGTAGGTATATTATATTCTAGTATTCTGTACTATGTGTCACATTGAATAAAATGTCCATCTGTGGTCCGGCCGGCTGCCTAATGATATACCTATGTAGTAACCACGAAAAACAATTTTATTATGTACACGTTGATTCCCCGAGCATGCTCACACCCTTTTTTTTTCTTTTCGATAATGCTGTAGTTATTCAACATCCATTTTTGAAGATTTTAAATATTATATACTTAAAGACCATAATAATATTTTCAAATTCTTGGGATTTTTCTGGTACTACTGAGTGGACATACAAAATTCTGTTTTTATGGTAAATTATTCAATGGATTATTTTGCCGTACCAACATCAACATTTGAACGAGTATTTTTTGAGCTGTATAACTTTTTGTACTAAATACATTATTCAATGACAAAAATTAGGGTACACACGCTTGGTAAATCACTTCGTGTAACAGCAGATAACAAATCCCTGAAAAATCTGACCACCCATGATCATTACTCACTGCAATTTATTATAGCATTATTTGTATTCATATTAACCCTTATAAGTGGTTGGAGGGATAATAATGTGAAAGAAAGCAGTATACTATAATACACCAGTGACCCATCTAAGAGTGGTGGACGAGGACATACTCACAAACAATAACCATCCATTATTTTTTCGGGAAAACTTAAAATTCATTAATTGAACAGTAGATAAACGTATATTTAAATCATTTTTTCATTAAAATTGTTAATAAATTAACTTTAAAGGCAATCCTCAAAAAAAGATAAATTGAATTATATAATGAGATACATTTATAATAAAAAAATGCACTAGGATAATATTTATAAAATCATATGATAAATACGTTTTAAATTAATGGTCTCTCCCAGATCTTCACCAGATCCATCCTTGGTACCTATAATACGTAATATGCATAAAAAAAAATCCTGAAATATAAATTTACAAATATGTAAAAGCAATATACACAGATCAGTGTGTTCAAAAATAATCTGAAGCAAAAAATAAAACGAAGTAGGTAGGTAAAACAATTGACTGGGAATGATCATAAAATACTCCGAATCCCTATGTATAAACAGTTAATCGTATTAAAAACTAATGTAGGTAACTACGTATAATACCATTCAAGGGTAACAACATTATATTTGTAATTTAATTCAATGTATATCTCTAAACGATATAAAAAAAAAACAAATTAAATAAACTTTTTTTTTTTATGAAATGCATAAAGGGTTAATCCATATAATAATTATATATACTTTAGTATAATCATATACGCCATACAAAATGTTCAATTTAATATGTAATGGAAAATATGTAAATTTGTTAATCACTGCAAAAATATTAATATTTACATGAATGTATTAAACATTATGTACACTCAAAATAGTCATTAGGGATAGAGAAGTAAGTACGTCTCCCCGGACCAGAATAAAGTGATAGGATTAAGGTCCGTGAGACAAAGTACCTAATATGGTTATGGACCATCTGGTGCTTATGTAGTTTTACGTTCTACTTAAGTGATACGAATTTTGTATTGTTAAAATATGGAAAATGAATTGTTGAAACTTTGAGAGTCGGGCGAATTTTTATTTTTATTTGTATGTATCGGGAATTCGTTGAACGACAAATTTTTGTAATTTGCCTTTTTGGTCACCAGTTCACTCACCGCACACAGTAAAATCGGATAATACACGAGATGGAATTCATAATAAATAATATATTATTTGTTCATCAATTTGACTTGTCTGTTCAGTCCAAATATACACCTTAGTCGGAGTTCTTGTATTCAATTATATTATAATTTAAAATAAATATCAATGAAAAAAAAAGATACGAGTAGATCCAAATAAGATTTTTCCTGGTACATTATATCATCTCATTCAGCTCCAGCTGACCGCTCATAATAATCAGATCAGTATTTATATTATTGGCTTGAATTGAACATATTATATATTTATGTATAACACCGTAGTTTACCAAACTATCAAAATAATTTTAAGACAAAATAATATTTTTTTACTTAAGTCATCAGGAATGTAGTCTGAGAGTTATTCGATCATCAAAGTCATCATATTTAAATTTTAAGCAATAAACTTATTAATTTATGATCTACCCCTATTATTGAAATTCCAAGGGAACAGTGGAAAACTTATGAAATATTATAACTTCTAGCTAACTATGGAATAATAATGTAAAATAAAAAATTTTCATTAATAATTTAAAACACAGTTATTTATTTTATTTTTTCTACACATAACGTTTCTAAAATATAAGGTACTAAATGTTTTTAAAAACAAAATGCTATTATTCGCTTGGAAATAATAATGTGTTTTTAAATAATCACGTAATTTATAATATAAGCACGTCGTCATGTGTAGAAAAAATCTTTATTATAATACAGTACCAAATTATATTGAACCGTACTACATATAGAAGAAGTTGAAAATAATTTATAATTAATAAAATCTATCATCCAACACTTATAATTACACGACTTTCAAAATCTGGAATTTACGCTGTTCACGATTATTTACTATAGGTACCTAATACCACATATTTTACAAATTGTAATATTAAACTATGTGAGGGTAAGAAGGAAAAACTCTAAATTGGAATTTTCTTCGCTTAGGTTTTTGTAGATTTGAAGAACATTAATAAGAACCAAAACAATATTTAATTTCTAGGTTAATTTTTCGTAAAAAGTGTAAGAATAAAAATAAAAATGAATAAAGTTTTGTTATTGCACTAAAAAAATTGGGTTAGGTACAAGGGACCCAAGTGTACCTTGGGTACCTATGTTACTATAAAAAATGTTCTTAAATCGAGTTATAGAAAATAGAATATGTCAATGTATTACTTTTTTTAGCAAAGCTGAATTTTTACTATAATACTTATAAGTAGCATGTATTTATATGTTCACTTTTACATAGGGATTTTAAAAGTTCAATCGATAATGTTTACCCCAAAGACATTCATGTATTTCTCAAAAAGTGTAGTGCATGGTGTTCACAGCACCTTTTTACACAGTCTTTGACTATCAATTTATCAATCACAGAAAAATGTATTTTGCGTATACACATTATCACATTTATTTATTATAATATAATATATTCGCTACATAAAAATATTTATCTTATTTACACTTTTGATTTTTTCAAACCTTTTATCAAAACTGAAATATTTACTATAAGTATATTCAAGTAATAAAAAAATACATTTTTTTTTTTTTTGTTCAAGTTAATTACTATATTTTGTTATTATGAAAATGTATAAGATATTAGACATAAATAAAAAAATCCTTATTTTAAAATGTATAAACAATTTGTTTTCTTTTATTAATTGAAATCATTATTTCAGTTTTTACGAAAAAGTTTAAATTATAAAATAGAATTATAGTCAAATAATGCATCAAGACTTAGCCAAACAGAACAAGTCATATGTGTAAAACTAGAAATTATACTGATACTTCAAAATAATTTTAAAGTGACAAAAGTCATATATTATTTTAAATTGTTAGGATTTAAATACTTTAGATTCTAAAGACATCAATAAAATAATATTTAAAACTATATTTTAACATTAATACTCTATGTTATACAGCTGAATTTTTTTCGTTTCCCGAAAATAATAGTGTGTTTAACTTACTATTTTTTACCCACTCACTGTTGACATTTATTATTAGCCCTTAAGTGTTTGAGATCGCTTAGCCTTAAAAATTAAAAAGATTTTTATATATAACATGCTCTTTGCAGGCCACAATTGTCGTATGTATATCATAGTAATAATTAGACGAAATACCTATTTCGTAGCCTCGTCATGAATTTACTACCCGAAATGTTGGGTAAATTATTGGCTCGAGCCAACATACAAAAATATTTCTCCCTTCTCGTTCAGTTGAATGTGAGTAAAACCTATACTGATATATGAAAGATTGGAACATTTTTAATAAGATTTTATTTTGTATAAAATATAAATGAACAATAAGGTAGGTACCTAATTGTTCAGTATTTTTAATCATATAATTATACTAATTAGACCTATTAAACCTGATCCATTGTAGGGAATTTGAGTATATACTACAGTGTGAAATAATAAATATATCAATTTATTAAAAACACATTAATGTGTTATATAATATTTATCTATAATGATTAATGAGTAATAAGAAAAATATTAGAAAAAAATTCAAAATTATCTAATTTGTTGAACAATACAAGTGAAAAACAATTCGTAGCCAGTTAGTCTTAATTCAGGTTGGAGGTTAAAATATTTTTTATTACCTATTATAGTATTATTTATTGCATTTAACCTTTTACTTGGCTATTTTTTATTTGTTGTTATTTTGAGTTTAGTCACTATTGTTTTTCACCTGTCAACCCAAGTTTCTAAGTAAATTTACTAAAACGTTAATAATGTTCGTATTTTTTATTTTAAGAGTAATAAATCATAACTTAATATTATTATTTCGTTCATTTTGTTTTTAAATTATTTATTATGTTATTCATTTTTTCTCGAAAAAAATGTACCATATCATAGGTATAGGTACAACTAAATGATATTTTTCAGTAGAGGTGTGAAGATGAACTGTCCCATAAACGTCACTCAAATTCAAGCGTCCCGCAGGGTATTGTTTCAGTACAAACTTTATACAACCTATTCACCTCTGGTATACTCCGCACAGATATACCATTCTTGCTATCATTGCTGATGATACTGACATAATCTAAAGCCTCAACTAATTTTGACCTAATTCGACTCTACGAGTTGTTCAAACTCACCTGCGGAAGCTACAAAACTAGTTAAATTTTTGGAGAATTGAAATAAATGTAACCAAATCCAGCGCATATAATTAATTGTAACCATGCGTCCATTTAACAGCACTCCAGTTTTACATAATAATGAAATTATTCACAATACACAGATCCTTTAAATCAAGATGCCGTTATCCTATCACGTTAGCTACCTATTTTTACACACAGACCTTAAAATTGCGAAAATAACTGAGGCCGACCACAACACATTACAAAAAAATTCTCACAAACACGTATACGTCGTCCCAATTTATTGATATCTAACATCCTTTCTATCATTCTCCCTGACAATTAAACTCGTCGGCTTTACAATAAATAGCCTGGGGGCTTTTTTACGGTACGAGGGTGATTCGGAAAATAAGCCCTATTTGTTTTTTTAAAACCTATTTTCATTTTATTGTATTTTTCAATACATAAAACTATTATCCAACGTAGTCACCGGATCATCCGGCACATGTTTGATATTAAGTATCAGCTTTTGTATCGCCTCCCCTCCGCAACATCATTGGTCCAATTCTGAACAGCTCCCTCGACTTCGCCATCATTCATATAAGTGTAGAAAAAAAATAATAATTACACTTTAAGTAGTGTCAAAAGATATATTTCAGTCCTGTTTAAGTATCTATTTTTAAAACTTATTACTTAAGTAATGCATTTAGAGTATACAGATTGAAAATAATATTATATTCACATTCTTTTAAATCAAAAAAAATAATATCTATAGACAAAATTCACTTTGAAGAATAATAATAAATTGTGCAACATAAAAATGCTTTGATTAAACTTCAGACTACGGTGAATCAAGAGTATAATAAATAAATATAATATCACTTTTAGACATAGCATACAGTTAAAACTTTGGCCAACTATAAAGTTAAATAGTGCTCACAAGGCAAACAACGTTTTAAATCAATAATTGGCTAATTGATTTTTTTTTCATTTAGAGAGCGAAATGATGTTTTTTTAAAGGAAGTAATTATGTGGTTGAATACAATTCTGTGTAGCTGCTGTTTATTGCTGCAAGTATTAATATATTATATATTTATGCGGTTGGAACGACTGCGGGATAACATTTACTATTCGAAAACAACTGTATTGCTGCAGCAGGTTCGTATTTTCAAATATTTTTTTACGAGAATAAAAAAAAGGCTCATTAAATATTTATAAGAAAACATGAAGTTCTTGTTGCGATGATCAAATATGCACTTTTAAAACACTGCTGTGGACGTTTTCGAAAATTTGTCGTGTGTGGAATACTGTACCAATACAGATAGTATCAGCTATATCTGCGACATCGTTGAGGTCCACTCGACTTCGTATTATACATGCGCATACACTTATATGCAATAATAATAATTTGATCTTGACACCACGTGAGAGCATGAAAAATAAGCCTAAACAATAACAATAATAATAATTTGCCTCTTGGTTGTATGCTTAGAAGAATACTTCTTATTATTGTTATTGAATAATTCAAAATGAAAATGAAGTCCACCGCCGCCACCGCTGTTTGATTTATCGTATTTTACATTATATAAGTTATATTTTTTTTTTCAACGAACCCACGTGGATGAATATTCGCGTCTAAAACCTGATGTTCCCGAGGCGGCATAATATTACAATAATATTGTTATACATATATAATAGGCATAGGTATTTCTATTATATAGTATTATTATTGCAATATGTGTATAGACAGGATTTATAATATTATTGTGTCCATTGACAAAAGACAATGGGAAATGTTTTTTTTTCTTTCAATCGTCGATAATGATCTGCAGTAGCCATATTCAAATATTATAGACTCGCCGCCCCGCCGACTTCTGCGTGTGTTAGATTATGTACCTACCTATATCAACTCAATGAAATATCCACATTATTATGATTTTTTTTTATTATTACTATTATGTTGTCTCTAAGACGTGGTTCTTAATGGAGGAAGAGGGGATGGGGGAATTAACAGTGAGAAGAAAAAACCTGGATAGTATAATATTAAAAATTCCCGCAGGTACCTATATAGCATGTATGAATGTAAAATGACTAATAGGTACATTTTCTTATGCAGAGAATATACGAATAATCTATTGGTTTGAGTCATATGATAAAAATCTTATTTTCCTCGGAATTTGAGATTTTTTTAGGTTAAATAGCAAATAATAAAATACCACATTAATCATTCGTTTTTGAATTACCGATTCGGTTAGAAATTCGAATTAAAAATGTGTAAAAAACACTATGATAATATTATATTAGTATTATTTAATAGCATACTTTGATGGATTTTTTTATCCATCCATTATTATAACACAATGGTTGAGGTGTATATAGATTTTAGGTTGGTAGATGTACTTATTTATTACCAGCATGCACCTGCTGCATCACTTTAAAAAAATTAAACAAACTTTATGGAAACCTCTTCGAATCTTAGTTTGCCAATCACTAAACTTTATTTTAAGCCAGGAGATTTAAACTTCTAACTACATATTTTATTCTTATCAACTGCAGAAGAAACACGTAGTATTGTGTGTTTAACAGAAATTTCAAAATTATTAAATATAATCGTGAGTTGGTTTAAACCAGTGGTG
>PVMI01038745.1:34103-44316 GCA_008528875.1 Aulacorthum solani | reverse complement strand
TACACAATTTAATATATTCTAAATAGCAAGTTGTGTTCATAAATTAACTCACGAAAGTGAGCAACAAAAATATGAGTCCTCACTAAATTAAAATATTGCCTATCAAATACTCCTTAAAAATATTTCCTGAATAAATTATATAATTACATATCTGTATGATGAAGTTGATCATCTTTCATCATCTTCTGGCTTAAAAGTTTTTGTGCTAAAACTATTCATATACAAAACATTATTTAATAACATACTTATAGGTAATCTTTTATATTCATTAGTATTTTTAGTTTTTATTGAATTATTATATACTTACTACCTACATAGGTATCAGTTATATCCTTATGCCTAGATATTACAATAAATTACCCTCATTATTTGTATTTTGTTTAAGAAGTACTGTAGGTACATATTAACCAAGTACCTTATTTGCTAAACTTGTAAAAACAATATGATAATTGAACCACATTTACCAGTTTTATCAAATTGTATTATTTCAATGCTCGATGATAGGTGGGATATGGGAGGAAGAACACAAATTATTATTGGATTTTACAAGAATTGTGTATTATCTTGCATTTAAATATTGGTCATACTGTACACGTTATAATGTGTTCTGATGTAAAATATGAAATATGTTCATGGATATTATGTCATGCTGCATAACACATTAAAATTTCAAACAATTAATTATAAATAATAATAACAATTAATAATAACATTATGAAGAGATATTTTGTTTATGATATTTTGAACAGATAGCACCGGCGGCATCGTGGCCAATCATCGTAGTTTTACGTTTTTCTTCCATGCCACTTTCTTTCAGCTGTTTTCTTATTAATTTTGTTTTCCATCCCATGCCCCCCAGACGACCACAATCGAATACATACCGATACCATATTTTTATTATTTTCTCCAGCGACCAGCACGGAGCGCAGCGCTACCAAGGCACCGAACCCCCGCCGCCACCAGCATCATTCGACATTCTGGTTCTCGCGTCCGTTCAGTGTTTATCTCCGTCACTCGTCTCGTGTTGCTGGTTGTTTCTAATCATCATTTTTTTTGTCATTTTTATTTTTTTAAATACATTAACATCCGGAATTCCGATTGAGCTTATCGCACTCTCCGTGAACTAACAGTCAGTGGTGGTTCGTTTTGTATTTATTACATATACGATTCTTGTCAAAGCGAGCGTGCGAACGCCGCAGACCGAAATGCAGCTGCTGTGCTCGTCGAGAAGAATATTCGTTTGATAACAAGGAACGAGAACGCGGATAACGTCTGGAGCCCATTGTGTCTTAGATTTTGATCATGTTGCTGAAACGAGATTTGGGCGGTGCGTTAACCATCGGACTAGGAATAGCAACAGTTGCTGCTAAATCAGGTAAAATTCTCTTTTATTATTAATTGTATTGTTACAAGTGACGATTGGCGTAGGTTTATCAATAATATGTTGATGTGTGGTTGTTTTTCATAGTTGAACAGAGACTTTATAAAACTGTATACAAATACTTATATTATGTACCTACTTAATCTCATTCTAGTTCTCACCTTATAAAGTACTTTTTAGAAGTCATTTTTATTAGATCTTTACACTTATCAATCGGCATCTAATGTAAAATGTACTTAGGTACTGCGAGTAATTCTAAATAAATTGTATACAATGATAAAATCTTTTAATATACAATTGCATTCGTTTTATTGACGTGCAACTTGTCGTCCACTTGTATTTTTAATTAATTTAGATTGATGTCTCGATTGATGTAGATAACCATATGTCACGACTATGCAATTGTATACACATAGATTGCAAACGTAGTTACCCAATATTAAGAAAAGCATACAAAATTGTTTCGTTATTTCTTCTAAAATTGTTCACGAGTAAAATGTAACCACAAAAAATCTATTAATAAGTCATTAAGTATAAACCTACTTAAGTTAAAAAGTTTTAACAAAGAACTGTTTTCATTTACAATTACATTGAAATACTGTGTTACTACATCAAAAATATATTTAGTACTTAGGTAGGTACCTACACAATATGTTACTTATGATAAGGAAATATAGTAGTAACATATTGTATACAATTCTGCTCTTTTATTTAATTTCAAATAAATAGGTAAATACATTATCATCAAATGATAATAAAACTACCACAACAAATTTGATGAAATAATTCAACTGATGAGTAAAAAATAAGGAAATCTGTATAACATTTATCTAAAATTGAATATCATAGGTAATAACTGTAATAATTATTTACTTAATTAAAATGAATAACAATTTTTGAATAAATATAACATGCATAGCATTAGGTGGTTAGTGGGTACTTATACATATGTTAGAAATTCTTGAAACCCAACAAAAATTATTTTTTTAAGAAATAAAATAAAAGCACCTATCAGGTAAATTATTTTTTTATAATTTTAAATTCTTCACTTTAAAATATTATAAACCTTATAATAAGAATTTGAATAGGTAGTACCTATATTTGAGACAATGTCTTAATAGGTTTTAATTTTTAATGTATTTTGACATTCATTACCATTCAATAATAATATCTATAGAAAAAAATAGTATCTATACTCTATCAAGTGAGAAAACATGTCGATTCGGCACATCCTCATGTGACATTCTGCCATCGAGACTGGTTCTACTATGGCAGGGTGCCGTGTGAGGATTCAGAGAAGAACTAATTTATGTCGGGCCATGGCATGTTCTTTCACTGGACAAAGTACCTATCTTACTTAAATCATTATATTTTTATTATCTACCTATATTTATATTTATATTTTATTATTGTCATCACTCATCAGTAATATTTTTGATACTTGTTCAATACTGATAAACCCCTTATCTGTAGGTATAGCTGATAGATAATATAATATACTGACTATATTATTATTATTATGTGCCAATTATTATTAAATTGTTGAATTCTTTTTATTTTTATTTTTGTCAGTATAATTAATAGTTTTTATACCATGATGTAGGTACCTAATAAGTAGAGTTGTTAGTAGGTATTCATATATGTGAATGGATTGATCGCCACTAGATTTCATCATGTTTCCAAAGATTAATATTAATATTATAATCTATCAAATGATAAGTAACTGTGTAAATTAAAAATAATAGTTGTTAATACTCTAGGCCCATTGTATAGGTACTTTGTTTCGATTTACATTGTTCACACCGATTAAGAATAAATTATGCCCTTGTTGTGGTGAAAATTATGAACTTCAGAAGTATGCCACATACAGTACCAAATACCAATACACATTTATACAAATTTATAACTGACATTTAATTGTTAGGTGTATCTGCATTTTTTCTAAAAAACTTTGAGTCTAGTAATTTATGCTTATAGTTTCCAATTACCTAAATAATATTTATGATTTCCATACCTAGCTGTTTATTTTATATATAAATATAATAAATAATAGTAAACTTGAATGGGTTTAATTGATTTGCCTTATCTTATTTTGTACTAAGTATTATAATGATTTATGTTTAAATAATGATGAAATATGTGTCTAATAGGAGTAATACTTGTTGATATTAGATATTGGTATAAAGTTTATACACATTACTAGTTGAATTATGAATATGTCATAATATTATAAAATATTACCTTGGTACCTTTTAACTTTTTATTTTATTTATATAACATTGAAGGTTTTTAGATAGATTCTATAACTAGCTACATTTTTCCCAAGTTGACAATGTTAAGAAAACAGGGACTACCACCCCAAGTATTTTTATCCATTAAACTTTTGCCCTTCTAAACTTGCGTAACTGTCCCAGCAGTCATAAATTATGTTTTATTTGAAGCTATTGAGATCTCACCCTCCAAGAAAATGTCATTTAGTTTTGGAAGTAGGGAACATACTATGCGCCGTGGACTATACACCAACTATAAAATGTACCTCCCCCTATATGTTAATCTCTGAATCAATAGGACCCTTTTATGTATATGTTTGTATATATATAGACGTATTACAAGTTTTTCCCCTTAAGAATGACTAATAATTATATATTGTGTATGTGAATCTGTGATACATTCATATTATATTTTTGTTCTTAAAAATGTTGACAATATTTAAACAAAAATATATATAGTACTAAATCATAGTGATCATACAGTTGTTATTACCTTTAAGTTTTTATTTATTTTTTTTACTTAAATGAAATCCTGGTTAGTAATAAAAATATTTTTATTTTTTCTATTTTAAATATGTACAAAGAATAATCTACTTATATAATAATAATACATTATGGCGTTAACATCCTTATGCATTTATAATTTTATGATCAAAATAACCGTATTCTTTATTTTATTAGAAACATATCAAACACACTTAATTAAATCAATTATTTGCCTACCCTATATTTCCAGTTGCTCATTAAGTAGACTATTTATCAAATTCCTTAATGTCTGCATTTAATAAAATTACCAGAATTATTATTTGGTTCTTATATTATATTCATTGATCTGATTGATTAGTGTAATATTGAAAATAACTTGCATAATTTTAACATTTCATTTAAAACTATATCTGAAAGTATGGACATAGTGTGTAAATATATACATATTTAAGTATATTTTATGTTTTACCATAGGTATTTTCAATATTATTAAAATCTTCATGGTGAATGTGTTAAAGTGGTATTAATATATCTACATGCCTATTATTATTCAAAAGTCAAAACTAATAGATAAAGATCATTTATACCTGCCTATATAATGTATATATTAAAATTGAAACATAGAATAAAATCGGTAGAATTGGTTTTATGGTATTCTAAATAAATGGTTTTAATTCAATTAAATCTCTAAACAATTACAAGTTTAACAGTAGATCTGATGCCCTTCATCTATATTACTTTTTTATTTCATAAAACATGTTAAGACCAAAATGACCATATATTTTATTATACAGGTAGGACTTAATTATATTCATACTTTTTAAGATTTTTCAATACACTTATGAAATTATTATGTAGTACCTTATATTTTTTTTATATACCTAGTTATTACTGATGAGTGATAAGTAATAACTAGTTTACGTGGACATAACTACATCTCAAATTGAATTTACCTATTTTATGTATTAAATTATTTAACACTAATTCAAGTTAGTTGTGTAGGTACTTATTTATTTATTTTTTTATTAGCATAGGTACCTATAGGTATTCTTTTATGAAATAGAAATATTATATTATCTGTCATAAATTACAAGTTGTATGAAACTAAGTGTTATGTAGGTATACATTCGAAATTGTAATAAGTAAAAACAAAATTATTCAGTATAGTCTCTTTTTACTTATAATGAGTACAATTGTTTTGTATATTTATAGCCATAATATTATTGTAATTTAATCGGGGTTTGCTTATCTTGGAAAACTACGTTATTGTTTCGTAGTCTTTGTACAAAATATTATATTCTTCTCGCAAACGTATAGTGCAGCGGACGCTTGCTTACTCGTGTGGCATTTGAACATACTACACACAGATCGACGTAGATACGTTTCTTATGTAACGGATCATTATACTTTAGTAGTATGGTTTCCTTGGTGTTTGAGATGTTCGTTCCAATAAACCCATTGGATGTGAAATACAGTAACAATAATATGGTTAATAACGTCGAATATATACACGTGGAATACGGATTGATACACTTACATATTAATAATCCACATGAAACATTTGCATAGGTATTATATTTTTTGAATATTATCTTATTACAACCTAAATTTAACCACACCATCTACCCAGTGGAAAACGAAAATATTGTATTTTGCATGTTGACTGCATTACAGATAACAGATTTTATTTCCGGTAGAATTCCGCCGATAAAGTCAGTTAACTTTAAGCGGACATTATAAGAACGGTCCTTTGTTTTGAAATAATTTTGTTAATTTAGTTTCAATTTGTGTTTTAAAATTTTGTTCTAAATTTTATAAGGATAAGTGAATTAAAAAAAAATAACCATTTCAATTTTCAACTATTATTTTCAACATGATGTCAATTTTCAAAAGTTAAATATTTTTATCATTTATTGTAAATAATTGATTTACTATATTACAATAGCTCTATCTTTCCCTTATGTTTCTTTGTTTTTTTTTTCTAAAAAGATGTTTCTATTTATTAATATTAAATATGGAACTAACCCAATCACATTGTTATGTAATAAATAATAATTACACCAAGTACTCAGGAATCGTGTTAGAGACAATTTTATTGTACATATATTTGATTACTGATATATTATGTTAATTCTGCGGTAAGCGTTTGCTAAACTATTCATTACATTCATATGGCTAATTAAGTGCCATCCAGTAAGCTTCCGAGCCCTACGAAATGTTATTAGATATTATTATTATTTTACGCGTTTGTACGGTGCATTTTGGCAAGAAAGGTTAGTTTGTTGTTGTTGACATTCGTTAGTCTGTATACCTAATATTATTATTTTGTAATAATTATACAATACATTTGGGCGGCAGACGCGCGTACTGCTCGATGGGTCCGGCGGCGGCGGTTGGAAAGATTTTTTGGATATATGATATGAACGTGTGGCGCCGTATTTTTTTTTTTAACGAGTCGTCGGAGTCTGCGGTGTCGGGTACGGAGCAGCAGCACAACACCACCGCAGCCGACGACGGTGTCCTTGACCCTCCCCTCAGGCAACGCACACCCGGCCCTCGGTGGCGGACGTGGTTTCTCCGCCGCCGCTGCGTGTAATAATAATAATAATCACCATCGTATCGTGTATAATAATATTATGTACGTGCACACGCACCGTGTACGCCTGGCGTAAATCGCGTCGAGGTGTTGGGCGGTTCACGCCTACCACGCGCGCCCGTCACGACTCCGCGGGGCTAATAATATGTAATGTATCATTATGTATGCGCGATAATAATAATACGAAAGGAAATTATGGTAAAAAAAATGTACGATTTGGATCTCGGAATTTATCAGAAACGATTTGCATCCGTCCGTCGGACGACGACTTCCGCGCCCTAAAGTCACTTCGTCGACACGTGTAGGCACGACGGACTCCGAGTTCGGTCCCCGATGAACCCCGCCCGCCCACGTGTGAGCTTGCACGCACCGTCGGTCGTCAGCCTCCGCCACGGACGGGCGCTCAAAAATCGTTGTTACCCGGAGATAACGAATATACCATATTATTATTATTATTGTTATCGATCCACGAAAAATCGCTGCGTGATGCCTATATAGTATACTATATAGCGATATACTAAAAAAAAATGATTTACAAAATATACATTGTATACTGCATTGCGTAGTGTATACCTTTTGTCTTGTTATACATACGCGGCATCGTTTGCAAAATATCTGCCCGAGCACGGAGCTCTAATGTTTTTGTTCAAAGAATATTCTCTTACAGACAACAGTATGTTAGTGTGTACATACTTGAAATCATTCGAAGAGATGATTAACAATAATTAAGAACTCGCGCCGGATTGTTCTCCCGAGTTATTGGCACACCCAGCGCAATGGTAATCATAACAATTTATTAGTGGTTAATGGTTATATTTTATAATATGTGCTGGCGGTTGACGGTGGTGATGTAGTCGTCATTGTACATTTGGAATTTAAATCTACGACTCGTGTACACCCATTCGAAACACACCATAGGCCATCTGTAAAACGTGTATACTGTACATGCAGGTGTTGTACAACACGATTTACGGGTTCACGTTTATTTTTATGTTTTTTAAACGTCTACAATTAATGTACAATGGGTTTAATAAGTGTCAAAATCCTAAGTGTTTATAATGACAGATTGAGGCAGGCGGCTGTAGTAGACACTATACAATAATATAATATAATATAATATACACGAAACGACGTCAGTGTAGCTATAATATAATAGTATTTAATAAATCTACACTCATAAATCAATCGTCAAAGAAGATATTCAATAATCGTTTTGATAAACGACCATAATTATACGAATGTGTGTAATTATATAGTATTAAGTAAATGCGTATATTGTAATCTAAATATTAAATTGCGATCCCGACCGTTTCTATGTACTATGGAGTTTGGTATTTTTTCTTCGATGTAGAAAATTCTCAATGCTATTCTTCTTTAATAATAATGTTTTACGTCTCGTACGATAACACTTATAACATTTGTTGGCTGTTATACGAAGAGGAATAAAGACACGCAAATTCCAAATACGGACATGTGTCACATGTGCATTGAAATATTTCACACTTTTAAAATCTGACGGCCCCGTTTTACTTGCAAAAATACATGCCTCGTTAACGACTACGGTGTAAGGCTGTTAGTAAATAATTCCATATGGGGTATGTGCGTGTATGTGACTGAACGTGAGAGAAGCATATGCGGCCAGGATCGGATCTTATATTCTCATCCACGGATATGTAATATATACCGTATGGCGTATGTGTTTTATTTATCCGCAATACTGCTGTTAAGTTTTCTGAGATGGCGGCGGCTGCGCGATCCTTGAGAAATCCGGATTCACAGGAGACCAGATCAAATCAGTTTTGCCATAAAAAATTGTTTAAAAATAAGAAGTATCTATAAATATATATATAAGTAAAACGAAGCCGTACAAATCCTTTTGTGCATACAAAGTCGTTGCGTGACAATGTGAGAATTGTTCCGAACGAGTATTATTATATATATATATATATATATATATGTATACAACATACACGTTGTATGCCTACGCGGCTACACGTATATAATAATATGTGTTTTTTTATTTATTTATTTATTTTATGCTTCCTTCTCTCTCCTGCCGTCAAGCGGGCCGTGGATCTTTTATACCGATCGTTTTACTGCGAGGACTTTTATATGCGTACGTGAATATAATATATACGTGATGCTCGCGCGATAGATGCGGCATCCGATAATGGGAGGAAAACGCCTGCAATGACATACACACACGCACAAAACATTTATGTGTGTATGGCTCGCCGCGGTACGTGTGTGCACGCACACTGCGCGGGATTAGGCCGGCTGCTGTTGAATAATTGTGATGCCGGAGAGAAGAAAAGAGAAGACGAATGTGTAAGTTGGTGCCAGATGGTCCGAGAAATATACTATGTACGCGCGTATAATAGGTACGTAGAAAACCGGTCGGCCACACGTTTGTCTCGTTATGGTCAACTAACCGTTTGCGTAAACTGCTGCCGGGCATTAAATTTGATAAAAACCAAACGTTTAATGTAACATTTCGTTACAGTTCGTCTCTATTATTATTATTATTTTTTTTTTACTCAGCCTCCAGCGAATACTTAAAAATATCCCCAATACAAGATTCCCTATCTTAATTACATGTTATATGTATTATAATATGTATAAAAAAAACAAATTCATTTATTTACTACACTATTACAGTACGTGTGTGGTATGAATGTATGACACCATCGTGTTTGGAACGTGCCTATGACAATTGGTGAGATGGCTGACCCAAAAAAACCCGTTGTTTATCATAAAAATGAGGTGTCGGCAAATACGTGATTTTTTCCTCTCTTCTGAACACCTCGTATTCAGTTTAAATTGGATTATAAAGGTTTGCTCGGGTAATATATAAGGTCATCGTATAGAATAGGATATAGTTTATACCTACATTATTTAATAGGTATGAATATCGAAGGTTTTTTCTTTGACAAAGAATCGGCTCGTGATCGTTAGCCAAATACGTGACTTTTTCAACGTATTCGGGATAATTTTGGAACATTTTCAAAAAAAAAAAACTCACAAAGCGTAATCCCTTATGTTGTCCTAACATAGATTTTCAATTTTAGAATCGCTATTTTTACTATGATATCCTGTTAATCTCTGAAAGTATGTATTTTTTCAACATGCATGGCTATCATTTCATAATTATAAGTTATAACTTATAACCATTATAGATAATTGCCACGTCGAGCGTTGATAGATTTCATAAAAATAAATTAACTGTCATCACTTTTTAGAGAAGTAAAAATGATTATATTTTCATTTTTAAATAGTTTCTTGTAAACCAATTTCGATTTTGTTGATACTACGAGGGATGAAGAGTAAAAAGTAGTTTTCAAAGATATCGTGAGAAAAACAACAGAAAAATTAGGGGTTTTTACGCTAAAGCAGGCTTTTGACAAAATTGATTTTTTTGTAGAACAACTATTGATATAACATTCAAAGTGTTTCTGCTCTTTTTGTGCTACCTATATTTAT
>PVMI01038745.1:22093-34052 GCA_008528875.1 Aulacorthum solani | reverse complement strand
ATTTTGAAGAAATTATCAAACAGTTTAGCGTAAAGCCGTTTAAGTATAGGCACCTTGTTTTATAATAATTTCAAGATCATTTCAATTATCGACAAAAAGTGGACATTTACACAAAAAATAATAGTTTTAGTTGTTTTGTTATAATTTAAATTATATTATTCGTACGGACCTGAAACTTTTCACCACTATGTATATTATATATTATTATTTACCACACACAATACGATTTTTAGAATATTTAGATTCATTATAAGCTATTTCTATTTAAACCACGAACCGATTCACACTGTTCCACGCAGTTCGTGTGTATTGACTAATAGTAAATAACAGCTAGTTATATACTGATTATATATATNNNATATGCGATTTGTGTTTTGAAAAATTAATTAAACCTATCTTGTTATACTATTTAAAAAATAATTTACGAAAAAGAGCAATAAATATACATAAAAATATAATATAGGCTACAGACAGCCTACGCTCAGAATCGTGTTTTGTATGAAATAATATTCATCATTGAATTAAAATTGAATACATTAATTACAGTTATCTGCTCAATAGTGAGGTACGTGCACCTAAACTATACATCCGAGCGTCTTTGCAGAACCAAAAAAATAAGAAAATAAGATATCTACCTACTATTTAAGACACTTTTTTTAGATATTAGGTAGTTAGGTATAAAAAAAATTCTATATTATTTTCATGTACAAAATAAATAATATTACAGGTATGAACTGAATAGTTATATAGGCAATAAGAATAGTAATATTGGTCGATATATTAAATTGTATAACAATTTTAGACTTCCCCTTCCCGGAATAAAGTCGAAAATAAACCGCAGAATATCGTGAATATCAATTACTATTGTTTAGTATTTTAAATTGAATTCGTTTTTTTTTACCCCGAAATGTCTATTACATTTTAAATCATTTGTTTATTTGTATAAAATATTAAAAGTTTAATTTTGTAATGGTCTTCATCATGTTTTGTACCTGTAAATTGAGTATTGACACAATTTTCTTCTTGAATAGTAAACATTCTATACTTTTGAAATTGTGTGGCGAATATTGGCCAATAAACTATAATAGTAGTATATAACACAAATTCACAATACACACTACTTTAGTTGTAATTGGATTTACCTCCAATTTTCAACACTAATATATCTTTTTACAAAAAATACCCTTTATAATGATATTTCAATGACAATGAAATGGAGTTTGATGAGAACACTCGGTAGTTTGTCGGACAAAGCGTGACCGTAAACTAACGTTTTTCCATCGAAAAAAAACATCAAAATAAATTACCAAGACGCTGATGGACCGAGGCTTCTCTAGAGAAGATGGCAGGTATTGTATTTTTGATAATGTACTCACACCTGGCCGTATATAGTATCCTATTGTCTGATAAAATACAGGTGTCGTTGACACTGTGAGTTCTACACATACCTACGCGATTCTGTGAGCCACTACATTGAATTTGTCACGTTTCTGTATTTTTAAAGGTTTCGGTGGTATTTTGGAATTTTATTTTAGTTTAAGATAAATATTGAAGAAATTTATTTTACAATACAAATATGCCATTAAATTGTTTATACTATACATTGTAGCAAATGATATATAGAAATATTTTCTTGATAAAAAATAATTATGCGTAGGTAGTAGGTAGGTACTATGTTCAACTTTATCTCACAACATTGTATTTATCATGTTATGTTCGTTTTCACTAAAACTACAAACTAAAATCATTACTCGTAAATACCTATTTATTATTATTAATATTTTATTTCTGTATATTATGACAAATTTGTCCTTTAAAACATACTAAATTGTAATTTATACTTTAACTAAAAATATTAAATTAAATAATAGATAATATTATGTAATTGCTTCAAATAATAATATATGCTCTTATTTAACACTTATTTTACTTGGTATACAATAATATCTCTTATTGCTTACGATTTGTATGGTATCTTATAATTAATAGCTTAATACCTTCTTAAAACAGTTGATTTATAATTTATATTATTATTTTAACGTTGTTACTTGATTTCAAATCCCATCTTCGTATTGATTATCAATTAACATCGTTTTTTGTTCCAAAAAAAAACTTTTTCCGGTCCAATTACGCATATTTTTGTACATGGAAAACATAGTATTATTTAATAACCGGAATAATAACCATACTATTATTTTCTGTTTTGATCATTATGAATTATGATAACATTGGTATATATAAATAAAGCACTCATATAATATGTATTATATTATATTGTACGTTAATTATTATTTTAATATTATATACACATTAGTTGTTATTTTCAAATCATACAAATATTTGGTTAACTAAATTTAATTAGGTTGGTGGAAATTAAAATCAATTGCTCAGCGTGAATAGTAGCTTAAAATTTAAATAATATATTTTTGTTATCTTCTAACCGGTCGAAGAATAATCTTTCATTAAATAAAGTATCTGCCTGTGGTGTTAATTATTTAGTTTTATTTTACTGGTTGAATATTCGTATTGAAAACGTTATTTCTGTGCTAAAAGTTGAATTAAAAGAGTTGTATTTTTGTCAAATTTGTAATCTATATAAATCTAAGCCATGACCATATAAGAGAAAATAAGATACTACATTTTGTACACAGTTGAAATAATAGTTACGTTACGTCTCACAGTATGACATTGTATATATTAGTTTGTTAGGTTTAGAGCATGAAAAAATTGATGAAACGTGAAGTAAACCCGACTGGGTTCGTTATGCATAAAGCAAAAGTAAAAAAGTAAGACCCTGCATCGTAATTTCGAACCGACAGCAATAGTTTTAATTATATGATTTTTAGGGGTGTTTCTTGTTGGCAAAAAAACTTGACGATTCGTTTGAATATTATTTTAAATTGGTATGTGTCGTACTCGGTCGCGTTATATTATTAGGACTTCTCGGATAAACTGTGTGAACATTGGAACATGTGTGCAGCGTTTACGCACCGGCTTGGGGTGTTGCATGACGTTCCTAAACAGGTACCGAACACTTATTATTGTCGGAATAATAATACATATAGTATAATATATTATAATAAAATATAATAATAAGGGTACTTTGTGAGCAGCGTAGCGTCGTAGTGCACATGTGTTGTGCCGCTGTTCGTACGGAGAGGGGTCGCCGAGAGAAAGATCTGCTTGTGTGTGTGCGACGGTGCTCCCGCCTTCACCGCCTCGCCCGTCGAACGTGATTCCGATGCACGAAAACAGATTGTTGTGCGTGCGGACAGAGAAACGTAGACGGAGAGAGACGGCAAGAACGTGAGAGAGAGAGATTGAGCGAGAGGGCAAGACGTATATACAAAAACGAAACCGGTCGTGTCGGTCGGTGCAGCTGCTGCCGCCGTCGCTGTCACCCGTTGACGACCGGCTTGGTGTTGCATGTGTTTGAGCGGGCCCACTGACGATGCGGCGGTTGCGGGGGGCAGGGTTCAACGCAACAAATCACGCAGCGGACGTGAAGGGACGTGGCGGGGGCGATTGCGTTCATTGTGTGCATGTGTGCGAGCGCGCTCTTTTCTCGTAAGCCGCTGTGTAGTGTTGGGTGGGTGGATAGGTGGGTGGTTAGGGGGAACCGGTGCACATCGGGTGTATGGTGGTGTTTGCGGGGTAACGCGCGATTGTTTCTTGGACACCCGACACCTTTGCCACCACGGTCCACGGATTGGAATTTATTCCTCAGCCGGGGGATTCGACGCCTCCGACGTGTGACGACGACGCGTCCAGCCGTCGCGTGTCGGTGTGCCGGAAAATAATAACATACGATATTAATATATACTATATTATTTTTGTTATTGCAGTATGATAATAATATTATAAAGTATTTTAATATTACGATTTTATTATAATATACGACGACGACCGTAATCTGACACCCTCAGAAACCGGACGGGCGACGGCCGCTCCCGTCCGAATACGTTATTATAATATTATATTATTATTAAAATTATTTTTTTGACGCATGTGTGTACCTATAGTATTTTTGGAAATCAAATATTATATTGTTGTCAATTGTTCCCGTAATAATATTTAGGTCGACATTTTTCGGTTTAATAACCGACTGTGTTCGATTGAAATAGTACAATACATAATATTATTGAGGTATATAATTCATTTATATATCGTTTTTCAATTCGGCTTGGCGTTTGTACGTTATTATAAGGAAGCAAAATGTACTTGAAAGCCGTATATTATATTTTTGTTCAATTATAAGCATTAAAACAAAATGATCTAGTCTCTAGTATATTATTTTCCTCAAAAACGAATTGCTTGTGCACCTATAGTATTTTCGAAAATTAAATATATTGTTGTCAATTGTTCCCGTAATAATATTTAGGTCGACATTTTTTCCTAAATTTAATAACCGACCGTGTTCAACTAATACTAGTATAATACGTAATATTATTTAGGTGTATAATTCATTTATGTATCGTTTTTTCAATTCGGCTTGGCGTGTATACGTTATTATAAGGAAGCAAAATGTATACCTAAAACCCGTATATTATATTTTTGTTCAATTATAAGCATTAAAACAAAACGCTCCAGTCTCTGCGGTATATTATTTTCCTTAAAAACCAATGTGTCTCGTAGACACACCCGAAATTATGTTTTATGTACTGAGCCTAGAGTAATAAAATCGTAAACGCCTAAACGCAGGTAACGAAAAACCCATCAGTTTTAATTAGTCTTTAGGTTTACAATAATAAAAAAAAATTACCCGCTCTCTCTCGCATCATCCACTGAACCGACTGACTCCTACGTGTTTAATACAATATGAAATAATATAATGCGAGCATTCAAGTCTCTCTCTTTTTCTACTTTTTTTCTCCCTCATGCGATTTATAACCGATTAATAATTAAATGTCTCGGTAACACCATTATGCCGCCCACTGGCACATAAATCATAAATTATGTAAATTACTGTATAAAATATTCATATTATATGAATAACACGTATTCATATTTTTCTGACATGAGTTTTTAAATGGTTTTTTAGGTGTGACAGATTTAGTTGCATTGTTGTAATATCTCATAGCATAGCTGTGTGAGGTTTGAAATCGCTTATCTTAGTGTGCATACTGTATAGACAGCTAAGGTTTTTATTATTCAACGTTTTATGTAAAAGGGGTTAGTTGGATTGACCCAAACGCATATACTGCGTATCCATTTTGAATTTTTATGTATAGTACTAACGTCGTCGTCGTTGTTGGTTAACAGCTCTTTGTGTCTGGTTTTATACCTGCACTCTCTTTACCTTTTATGATGTTTAATATTTATAAGGCTATAAGCAACAGGTGTTTTTTTTATTATTATTTTCAAGGTAGGGGAGGATTTGAATAGGATATTTTAATCCCTACTTAAAACGATTTCTCATCGTTCGTTTGCTCGTATATTTTTAAAGTTTTAAATTTAAGACAGCTAGTTAAATAAATATTTCGTGGTTCAATATTCGGAAAAACTAAAATTTACATTTCAAGGTTCATTATATATTATTATCTAATTTAAGTAATTTTACTCTATTTTTTATAACATTTTATGAAATTTATAATTTTGTATGTGAAAAAATACTGTCGTGAAAATTAAAATACATAAATAATTTTAATTTTATTATTTCACAAAACTAAACATATATCAATTATCAATAGCTTAAGAATATGTGGATACATTATTTTGTTTTATATTTTATGTTATAAATAAGACTTCGGTATGTTGTTTTTTTTGGAACTATAATCTATTTAGGTGGGAATAATAAAGATTAAAAAATAAATACATCATATTGTATGTATTGTCTGTGTAACGGAATGAATGTCCAGATGAATTTTAATGAAAATATCTGGGCTACCGGTTTTTATTTGTCTTTGTTTAACGAATGGCGCCGACACTATACGAAAAAATTTTTTGATTCTTTCTTTGATCGTCTCATAACATTTTTATTGTTCTTATTTAACACATTAATTTGTTAAGTACCTAATTGAATTGGAATTCGAACACTAACAGTTTTTTTGCAAACATTTATTTACAAATTTATTTTGCATAAACGACCGTACATAAATCTGTTATTTTACAACATGATGTCTAATGAGAATTAACATTTAACAAATACTTTATTGTACCATAATTTATTCAACTGTTTAAATTTAAATATTTAACGACATTTTTTTAAAAACTTTTAGTTCATGGATTGACGTGTTATTGCGAACACCAATGCCCAGACGGCCAGACAAATGGAACATGTGTAACTTCCCGCTATTCCCAATGCTTTAGTGCTGTGCGTGAGGAAATAAATGATGAAACCGGCGAATATGAACCAACAGTATCTTATGGGTGTCTTGCAGCTGGTGAACAGGGCTTCCTACAAGTAAATATTTTTAAAAATTGCTGTGTATAGAACTTACTGTTATAAACAATTGTTATCTTATTTCAAATCTTATTTATTTATTTTTCTCTAGTGCAAAGGTGGCAATTCTTTGTATGGTCTAGCGATTCAGTGTTGCAACTCAGACATGTGCAATAAAGACATAAGACCCACGTACATACCACACAGTACAACAACAGTACCACCCAAAGTCCATATTAATTCTGTACCTTACATAGCATTTATGTTATCAATGGTTATCTGTCTCCTAGTATCTGCAATCATCATAGGTTGGATATACCTTAGGTATAGAAGAAGGGAGAAAAATCGGCTGTATGCTTTAACGTCTACTGACAGCTATATAACTGGCAACAGTAACTTGTTGCAAACACTTATTGGTCATTCATCTGGTTCTGGTTCCGGGATTCCACTACTTGTAAGAATCAATACGAGATAAAAGCAAAACATTGAATACTATTTTTAAAAAAATGTTTCTATTTAGGTTCAAAGAACAATTGCCAAACAAATTGTAATAGAACGGCAAATTGGTGAGGGTAGATTTGGTAAAGTATGTTTAGCTAACTGGAGAGGTGAACATGTTGCTGTGAAAATTTTTACTACTATTAATGATCAAAGTTGGCTCAGAGAAACAGAAATATACCAAACTGTTTTACTTAGACATGATAACATTTTAGGTAAGTCATTAAATTAATATAACCAATTTTAATTGCTTATACTCATTATGTTATTAAAAAAAATTAAGGTTTCATTGCGGCTGATTTGAAAGTCAGTGCTGGAGGTGCTCAGATGATGTTAATCACAGAATATCATAAACGTGGTTCTTTACATGATTTTTTGAAAGAGAATACTATTGATACTACTCAACTAGTCGTGATGGCACGATCAATAGCTAGTGGCTTAGCACATTTACACGAGCCAATTAATGGTACTCACGGCAAACCATGCATTGCCCATAGAGATATTAAATCTAGAAACATTTTGGTCAAGACTGATGGAGAGTGTTGTATTGCTGATTTTGCTTTAGCTGTCCGATATGATAGGTATTTATTTATTTTATACAACATATACTTTGAACCCAGATTTGAACTTATACTAACTAATACCTTTTGTATGATTTTAGTCGAAGAAATGAAATTGACATTGCTCCCAACTCACGAGTAGGCACAAGACGTTATATGGCTCCTGAAGTTGTCAATGACACTATTGATGTCACTTCATTTAGCGCATTTAAAGCTGCAGATATGTACTCAGCAAGTTTAGTGTTTTGGGAATTGTGTAGGCAAGTATTTTAACAATTTTACTTAAATTATGATTTTGAATTATTCCATTTTGCTAATCTAAAATTATACTCAATTTCCCTGATTTATAGAAGAAGCAGACAAAGTTGGCCTGTTGGCGGATCACCTATGCTTCAAGCTGATGAATACATGTTGCCTTATGCTAATTTGGTTGGCTCCGATCCTTCAGTGGATGATATGCGCTTAGTATTGATAATTCAAGGAGCTAGACCAGACATACCTATTCGATGGAAATGTGATAATGTAAGTATAAAAATAATATATATGTTATTTATTATTTTTATTTCATAATTTTTATTTCAGAGATTGAGAGTGATATCAGAAATCATACAATTTTGTTGGCATCAAAATCCAAATGTAAGATTGGCAGCATTGAGAGTTATGAAGACACTGCGCAAACTCGAGGATAGTGAAACCTTAGAAAACGGTATTCATCATGTATAATACAGGATAAATTAAATTTTGCAGCAACAAAAGCTGAAAATGTAGGATTTTAAATTTTTGCCCAAGACTGTGTAGATAGAATTAAATTTAATATTACTAAATTGCTATTGTCGACTTTTAATGAACAACAATGATGTTTTTTTTATCAGTTGATCTACTTAACATTTAGCTTTTTAATGTGTGCCATTAATGTGTTATAGCAGTGTAAATATTTTTTTTATCCTTAAGATTATTTTTGTGTTTTTTTTTTATATTACTGTTATACAGTAGAAATTAATTTTACAGTTAATATACATTTCAATAGGTGTTTTGAATTATTTTTTAACTAGACAATTTTTTTTTTGGTGTTCAGTTTATTTTTACTGTCTTATATAGTAAACAGTGTGTAAATACCAAAAGAAATTACTTCCTCATAATTTTATTTTATAATCACTTAAATTTCATAAGAATGTCGACTATATATGTGTATAATTTAATTGTTTTCTTTTTTGTGTACTATACAATTAGAATTAAATTTTTGAATTTTCCTATAATGACTCAAATGACATGTACTCTCTGTATAACTAATTGTGGTTATAGATAGTTTCTAAAGCTGTATAACCAATTCAGATCGGTTAATTATTTAATATTGAATTTCTATAATTTTATGATATATATTAATTATAATTATAATACAATATAGTTATACATTATAGATTATTTTTTTTACTATGTACATTAAACAATCATTGTTATTTATTACTGCATTATAATATTTTGTTAATATAATTGTTTTTATTTTAAATGTATACTTACCTAGTAGATTACAAGTCAACCTATAAAGTTTATGTAAAATGTATAAATGTATACAGCATACTTTACCTATAATTTATTTTTGATAGTAACATTTGTGTTTTTAAGACTAAATCATTTTTTAAACTGCAACGTCAATTGTGTTGCCGGTAAAAGACTTGTACAATATTTTCGTTTTGTATAATTATAAATAAACTGTGTATACCTTTTATATTGTCATATTTATTTATCTACATATTGTAACTGATGTTGCAATCTAAAATATTTTTATAATGATGGTTTGACAGTGCACTGTACACAAACTGTTTAAAGATTTATTGTATTTTTCGATAATATCTACTATATTAAAAATAAACTTTAATACACATGGTCAACTTTTTAAATATTTTCAATACATTTAAGTAAGCCATTGCAACAATTTGTATACAACGAATCATATAAATAAAGCTCAACTTAAAGGATCCTAAATTTAGTTATCACTATTATTACTTAATATTTAGTATTTTGTGGTATAACAAGAAAAAAAAATCTTAACATTCTTTTATTAGTAGGTATCAATTATGTTTTTTTTTTTTGTCAAGTAATCTTACGTTTGTAACTTTAAGTAACTTTTATTAGCTCTTAACGTGAATGTATCTTCCCTAAAAGTGAGACTGTAAAAATATTTGAACCAAGAACTCTACAGGCAATAGATAAAATAAAATGTTGCTCAACTTCCACATTTTTTGATTTAACTAAGATGTTTTAGTTTATTATAGAATCAGAAATAGATGTACCGAATCCCCTAGTATTATGGTCATATTGGTTATATTTATAAGTTTATAACCATCATCAAACACACTCTCTAAATTTCAGCATCTTCTGCACTTTTCTATCATGCTCATGGTTCAATTATAGTATTATCACCTAAAATAACCCTAACTAGTTAAATCACAAGTTACTTTATTGTAACTTTGTAACTACTTCTTACATTTGATATAATTATTATTAGATAAATAACCTCTTTTCTAGGTTATTGTAGGGATCAATATCTTGAATTGTAATTAAAATTGGAGGGTTAAACCTTGTTTGATTTCTCAAATGTCTCAAAATGTGTTTATTATAATTTTTATTTACTTCAGGGCGTTGATTTTAAAATATACAGATAAGCCATCCTATTGTTAATACTAGAAGCTACTAATTGCTGTCAGCCGCTAGGTTTGCTGTATCCATTTACATTAAGCGTAATGGCTAACAGCAATTAGTAGCTTCCAGTATTAACAATAGGATGGCTTATCTGTATATTTTAAAATCAACACACTGGAGTAAATAAAAATTATAATAAACACATTTTGAGACATTTGAGAAATCAAACAAGGTTTAACCCCCCAATTTTAATTACAATTCAAGATATTGATCCCTACAATAGCCTAGAAAAGAGGTTATTTATCTAATAATAATTATACCAAATGTAAGAAGTAGTTACAAAGTTACAATAAAGTAACTTGTAATTTAACTAGTTAGGGTTATGTTAGGTGATAATACTATAATTGAACCATGAGAATAATAGAAAAGTGCAGAATATGCTGAAATTTAGAGAATAATGTGTTTGATGATGGTTATAAACTTATAAATATAACCAATATGACCATAATACTAGGGGATTCGGTACATTTTAAAATCAATGCTTCAGGGGTACAGTAAATTATTGTATACAATTATACCAAAAACCATCCTACACTTACACTCAATATTACAATTTTAATAACTATATTTTGCTTACTTAGTACTTAATGAGTAAGTAATAAAAAAAAAGTAATAATTATGCAGAATAAATATTATTAGTGGCAAGCGACAGATGGTATCTTGTTGCTGCTTGATTACTTTTATACTGTAGTATAAAAAAACATATTTTTTCTTGACTTTCTTAGTCTTATCATTCAAATAATTTAAAATAAAATGAGTTGCTTTAGAATATGTGTTGATTGGAAATACATTTTTATGAAATATTCATAAGCTATTATTTTATTAAGAAACGCATCAAAATGAAATATAGTATTTAATAATTGCATCTATAGTGAACATCATAATGAAAAGATCACTTAAATAAATAGTAAAACTCAAAAAAGTGTTAAATTGTTGTACAACTTACAGAATAACCACTACAATAAACTACATAGTTATTACCATTGTTTTTTTATACTCAAATACTGAATGTTACAGCCTCAAACTTATTTTAATTTTACTAATTGCAAATAAATTAGCATTTAAAACTATTTTACAACGAGGGTACAATTAGATAGGTAGCTCTAAATTGAATTTTTTTTTTTGCAAAAATGTAGATTACCAATGTTGTACGCTTTGTATATTAGTTTTGAAATCCGCTCTGAAATATTTTCACCATAAAATTAAGAAACAAGTAAAATGTATAAAGAAAAGAATAGAAAAATAGTTAACAGACAGGTTCCAGTTATTTATTATTATTAATTATTAATCTATTAACAGGTTATCATAAAATGAAATTTTGAAGAAAAAAAAATTGTGATATTGTATATTAGTATATTACATAATAGTTATGATAATTGGCCCCAAAAAAAGCCAAGGGGGGAAACTGCCCCTACTTCCCCCCTCCCTTGACATTCGCATTTGTATTGTGCTTTCTGTGCACGTGCGTATCATAGCAAATTTACGCTCAGTAGATCACATTCAATTCCGTTATTTAAAAAATTAGAGAGAAATTCTCTTAGGTTCTCTCAGAGAATCGACATATTAAGTAACTAGATGGTAAAAACATTATCTGGGATTCTACGTTGGTTTTTTGAGATACTTCAATCTTCCGCAAGTTATGTGTACATGATATAGAGTAAATTAAAAATAATTCTTATGACTCACTAAAAAATCGAACTATCGTAAAAAAACCACCACAGGCACACGGATAATGTTCTTTCAATAAAGTTTCCTAATAAGTCGATTCACCCTAACTTTTAAACTAACAGAATTAAATGCGACCTGCTGAGCTTAAATT
>PVMI01038745.1:6456-22002 GCA_008528875.1 Aulacorthum solani | reverse complement strand
AGATCATTTAAAAACTATTGAACACAAATACGTATTTTTTACAGGTAAGGTGTAATCTTTGACATTTTGAATAATTTTTGGATATTGTGATAATTTATACACAGTTTATTGTATGGCAGTTACAATGTTACTAAATAATATTAGGTACCCTTTATATATATATATTATGTACCTAGTCTTGTAGAAAGAGGAAATTTATATATAAATGCTGTATTTTATTATAATTTATTACACCTACACTAGTAATATACGAATAAAAATGATTAATATTTATTGCTACTAAAGCAAGATATTTTAGTAGGTATACCTCGTACCTATTATCTATATATTTTGGCACAGCTACAAAGAAACAGAGTTGAATCGTAATAAACGAATGTATTTTAAATGTACAACGATAGAGAAAGTTTCATACATATATATTAACAAATAACAATTTCCGCTCACCCTTAAATAGATACCTACCCTGATAAAAATAATTACATTTCGTTTTAGCCTTTTAAAATTGGTAGATTGGTACACGCCGACAAGTGAAAAATCAAAATACACATAGAAAACAGATAGTTATAAACACATTAGGTATCTGTTCTTGAGCTTAATATGGAATATTTGTACTTTGATATGCTACAATATAACACTGAGGTGGGTACATGCACACTGCACAGGAGACAATAAATCATAAAATAGTTACTTACAGGGAAAAATTAGATAATAAATTTATAAATCCCAATGGCCGTCATAATATTAAGTAGTGTAACTGTTAATATTAATTTGTGTTTGCATAGTCAATAGATGTTGTTAAAGTGGGTTCCAGCAGTAGGTATTGGGATAAATAAAAATATATAAAATAAGTGTAATTTCCTGTGATGGACAAAAAAAGTAAACACAGGTTTAAGCTTTTGGTATAGCTATTCTCGAGGTTATCTCTTATGGCCATTAGAGAAACGAACAGAAGAAAAAGCTTTTAAAATATCTCACAAACTAGACATTTAGAGTAACGGAATTTATCCTTTTCGCATTTTGGCTTGAACGTTCTTGACACATAAATGCCCCAATTCTCAAAATATTATGTGTTGAAAATGTTATCGTCGTCGTAACGAAGATATCCAAGGTAACTCTAAGTCTTTAACTTTGTAAGTAGGTACAATCTATTATTACTGCTTTATTCATGTTAAATATCTGTAGATTAAATACCTACTCTTTCATCTAAATTTTAAATTGCAGTCTATTGTTTTTTGAACTATGATTGTACGATTTGTACGTATTCACACCGTGCTAATTAGTAATAACTGCTACTGTTATTAACCCAAAGCATCATATTTCTTCGATGTTGAAAATTGTATAATACTCGTAATTTTTGCAGGATTTAATATATAGTAGTTTTACACTTAAATATAACTGAATACTGGTATAAAACTGGTACCAAATGGTTAATTGGCAAGTATCAAAAGATAAAAAAAAACTATTATAGTTTCATTACAATGTCAATATGACATTTTGACATTGTTAAAAAACAACGCTTTCGTTTTTTACTTTAGGCTATAGCTATACCTAGCTGTAGATGTTGATTTATTTATTATAATATTTATTTTATAGTTATAGTACTTACCTATAGTTCAACATCTTCAACAAAAAGTTTAGTATAGAAAATGTTTATTACTCCAAGATTAAGTCAATTTTTCAGTAAGTACCTATAATTACGCTTAATCAGTATTATTGTTCATATAATTATTTCTTTCTAACCATACAAGTTATATTTATAATATATTCTAAGTAAATCAAATAGGTAATAACAATTTTTTCACATTTATATTTTAACTAAAAGTACTACGTGCCATAACGTATACATTATCTAAAGTAAGTTTAAAAAATAACTGATTCTTTAAACATGTTAATTACTCACATTATTTTGTCCTATTTGCATTATATCTTTTTAAATTTTCGTTTCAGTTGACTTAAAAGAGAAGGGTACAGAATATTTTACTAGGTACCTACTGTTTTGTAATTATCTGTTAGGAGAGAACCTAAAAGGTCGACAAATGAAAAAAATTCTTTTGAAGGTTCAGAAGTTAATCATACAGTTTAATTGAATCCGTCGCATTCTTAATTACTATTCCAAATGAGTATTTCAAAAGGGAAAAAGAAACCCTTTGAAATCTCGTAATACGTTGACAGAATCGTCAAAAATATTTGTTTTATCGTGGATAAATCAAAATTTAATCATTAAAATAAATAAGTAGTTATTTATTCAAATGTTAATGTTTGGAAACTAAAAACTATATTATACAACAATGTTGACAGTGCGATTTTTCAAAAACTACAATTTAGAAGTTGTATGTATAAGTTTTAATGTTTATTATGAGAGGAGTAGAAACATTTAAATTATTACTTATTATGCAAGCCTTAGTTTATATATATACTACCTTGTTTATTTATTTAAAATCATTTAATTTTAAAGAATAAAAAATATCTGAAATATTCAGTATTAAAAAAACATGACATTTTAATATTTTGTTATTATTTAATATTGATATTGGGCGAATTCATTATTATTGTAATTTGTAGGTATTAGTTTTTATTATTTAAAAAACAAAAACGTAACCTAAAAATTAATGTGGTCATGTGAGAAAATATATTATGATCTGTGTGTCTGACACATTACCAAATGGCATTGCAATTTGCAGCAGAGGTTTTTTTTATTTATTAATAATAAAAAAAAGTTATATAAATATTATGGTTGTATTAACGTTAGAATTTGAAAAAAAAACATAAGTTCTGTAGAATTTCTGGTGTTTATTAATAAGTTTAAGTATTTATGACTAGTCATTGACTACGCAGGATTGAAATAACAATTAATATGATGGTTTACAAACGGTTTATGATAGGGCTTGATAACTCCTGACTCATATTTTCCATTTATTGATAAACATTTTCCTGAATTTAATATTAATTGTCTTTTTGTAAGTTTTTACACTAATTGCGAAATTACATCAATTATTTTTTGTTTACACGTTTTTACGATACATAACTTATTATTCTTGAGTCCGATTATAAAATAGTAATAAAAAACAAATAAAATAAATAATAATATATTATTATACTCATTAGACTGTAGTATATTTCTAAAAAACATATTTCTTCTCTGACTTATTAACATGGCTAACAATTGAGAAATAAATCGTTCTTAATATAAATAATATCTTGAGTTTAAATCAAACAGTTTAAAATGGAACTCACGCTTTGGTTAAATGTTCAATATCAGTTCTGTTAAATCGTCTTTTTTATCACTTACTTACCTACCTGCTTTTAGTACGAGATACCGTCAGTTGAATTTAATAATAAATAATCCACCAATCAATTAGTTGAAAAAGCTTTTTCTATAAAATCACCTTGCAGAATCGAACGTGTTTACGCATCAACGATATCCCTTATCAATGTTTAATTTAATTGATTGGACCCGGTCTCGTTGATGGATTGCTTGTGTATTTTTCTCTATTTCATTTTACCTTGCACCGAATTATCCGGACGATTAGACTTGAGTTCATTAATTACGTTGATTTTTTTCTCCTTGCTCCGTCATTCAACAAACTTGGCAAAACGTTTTCGGAACCTTGGTATCATTAATCGTCCACTCGCTAAAACATTCTTTTCTCAAACTTAACCACTTCCTATACAGATTATTATTACTGCTACTATTATTATTCTTTTTTTTTTTGTTAACGAAAAAAGCCATCTTTTAAAATTAATGTTTTTTGTATTGTGAGTCTCAGAATTAATTAAAGCGACACGATTAAAAATGTAATGAACCTAACCGTTCAAACCACCATTACAGTACCTTGCTACTATCTAGCTTATTGAATAAATTCATATAATATAGTTTCAGCTACCTACGCCATTTGGTGTTTTTTTTTGTTGTTATTTATCCACTGGGTTACGGTTACTTGAACAGTAAATGCGCTTTTTTAAAATACAATTTGCTGTTTAAAATTCATCTCCAAAGAATTATTGTGACTGTTATATTATGTGCTTAAGGAGGTAATATCCGGTGTGTACATTTGAATAACACAAACAGTACGTGAGGTCTCATGAATATCCTGGACCCTGCACATTTGAAACACTATAATATTTAAAAATTAAAACGTTTCATTATAATTTTGCTTAGGTACAGTGTTACATTAAACAATGTGTTAAAATAATTGCTTCAAGCTTTCCGTGTGTAAGTAAACATTTCATTTGTACAGGCGTTTAATTTAGGTGCACACTGCTCTGGACCATTATTGTATTTGTATAGTTGTACGAGTATTAAACAGATATGCATAACATTGTTTTAATCTTTTTTCATACTTACATATATATGTAAAAAATGTAACAGACACACACACAACACAATCTGAAAATGATTTTTAAAATATTTTCTGAATACTGGTCTGCTTGTATCCGATAAAAAGTAATGCTATTAGAGTGTCATAC
The DNA here is from genome assembly GCA_008528875.1 of Aulacorthum solani. Lineage (NCBI taxonomy): Eukaryota > Metazoa > Arthropoda > Insecta > Hemiptera > Aphididae > Aulacorthum > Aulacorthum solani. Next base: position 17,535 of record PVMI01038745.1, on the reverse strand, counting down.
TTTGACGTAGATATTTATTAATATTTGGTACTACTGTACTAGTGGGTAATGGCACAATTAGCATTTTTTCTACATGAAGAATGACGCAAAATATCATTGCATACCAAATATACAAAATAGTATTTTAGTGAGTAACAATAAATATGTATTCTATAATATACCTATACAATATAGCGTTATACGAACTCAAACACGATGTTCCGAAGCTTCACCATCCACTTCTCAAATGATTCAGGTTTAATTTAATATTACGTTCCATGCATGCTTTTGGTATTTTCAGCAAATTATTGGATTGTACTTAGAATTACCGGTTTTAATCAAACCCTAAGGCCTTGAGAATGCGTTCTGTAAATTCCAGCTTAAAATTCGATATAGGTGCGCCACCCCATTATTGAATATGGCCAAACATGAAATACGTGGGGGCCAAATTTCGTAATAAAACTATTTTTGGGTTTCTGTGTTTTTAATTTTTCTCATTTTTCTCTCTTTTTTAATTCTCAATCTTAAAATTAATTAATAAATGGTATTCTTATAGTTGAGCTATATTTTAAATAAAAAGCNNTTTTTATGTTCAGCCATTTTTTTTTTTTTTATTATTTTGCTATTTTTTTAAAAAAAAACTAAAAAAAAAAAAAAAAAATGGTATTCTTATTAATTTACTTTTGCTTTACTTTTACTTTTAATGTATGCTTACAAATATTATATTAACGATAATATCTTAAAATTATTTAATATATAATATTGAAATGGTTTTTCTCATACAATGATATATCATCGAATTCAAATATAACACATGAATAAAATACAGTGAAATACTCAAGAAGAGGTACACTAGACATGTACTATACAGCAAAGCAACTTCTTTAGTCTTATATTTTAGATGGTCGATAGCATATTGCAAAAACAAATAATAAGTCAAAAACATTCCCTTTCACGAAACCAAAAAAACGTGTATCATTCCTGTGTAGACTGATGTAATAGGTTTTTATTATATATAGGTAGTGTATACACATTATTTTAAGATAAGGAAAATATAAAAATCTAATATTTTATAGTGAAAACTACTTAGTATTAATTACTAAGTATTTTTTTCTACGAGATTTTGTGTAATAATCTATACGTATGGCATAATGTAGTATGGCTAAAATTACATTACCGTTAATTTGAGAACCGGCTGAATGTAATGTTAATTGAAGACTAAAATCTCCTCAAGAACAGTAGATTAGGCTGAGATGGTTTATTTTTTACTTGAACCTTAAGATAAACCTTTCAAAAAATATACTTGGTTGAACTTGATTCATTTAAAAATAAAAAAATGTTCTACCTACCTACCTATAACAGATGTTGATAACATTTTGTTTACAGTTTTTAGTAATAAAAAATTCAAAAGGAACAATCTGTCTTGAATTTACACTTTAGAAGGGTAGTTTTTCAAATAACTATCTAAGTTTTTTCAATGTTCAATAAGTGTTAACCAAAAACGAGCGTAAAAAATGTCTTCGATGAAAAATCACCGTCATGGCTATAAGAATTTGAAATCATCATTAATCACTATTATAGTACAGTGTTTAAGGTAAAAAAAAATAATACTTTAGTCCATAGTAATTGTTTATTGTTGGTTATAATATTGAAAAGTTATCTTAGCCCTTAATCAATGCCGGTAAAAAAACCAGCCTAAGGCTCATCCGTTGGGTACGCCCTTTGGCCACTACAAATTCTTTATTATGTATAATATATAATTTAATACATAATGTGCATATAGTCATTTTGTACTTATGATATTCAACAAACAAAAATTAATAATTGAAATGGCCTTTTAAAATTTGAATGAACAAAACAAATTTCCATTGTTAACTTTTTAATTTTTTAACTAATAGGTATAATATCATTTTATTGTATAATATAAGTGTTATAGAAAATTACCAAAAAGCGATTGGCTGTTGTCAACATGAATTTCATTATAGAATCAAATTAAATATTCAGAAAACTCATTCATCTGCAAAATTGCGGTAAATGTGAATCATTAGTATTGATTTTCATTCGTAAGCATTTCATAATAAATTTCGTCCAGAGGCATTATTTCACCCACACAGAGTTCACACGTCCCCTACCGTTTAATTAAATGGGCATTTCACCCCTAAACACATCCCGGCACGTTAATAATAATTACCCCTAACACTAAAGATATCGAATTCTTGTGGTCTCTTCTCGTTTTAAATACAAAACAAAAAATGGTCCATCTCCTAGCAGAGGTGTTGTTTATATGGTCAGAAATATTTTTATTCTGGTTTTATAACCAGTAAATAAACTAAAACATCTCAATATCAATCACTATGAACATATACGTTACATTAAACACTGTTTATGTGAGAATAAGATAAATATTGCATGTGAAATAATTAATAAACTCATAATAAATTTTGTATTCAATTTTAGTAATCTATTAGTAGGTATTAATAATATTGATAACTTAATTAATTGTATGAAATGTACATTAAGTGATAACGCCTTATATGGGCAAATAGTACAGTTGCACATAAAAAACAAATACAAATTGTTGATGGAAGTAATGGAAATATGTGGCAAAAATAGGACAGAATAATATTATTAGCATTTCGATGAAATAATTTATGATAATTAATAGTAAAGTAATTTAATTTGCATAATATAGAAAAAATTAAACAAGTATAGATGAGAATTCAAAAATACAATTAAATTAATACGATAATTTAACAATATTACGAATGCTAACAATTTAAATTGATAATATCCTATAAGTCCTATGGGTAATTGTTTAATAAATAAAATGATATATGATCGAATCTCGAATCTACATATCATATGCAGGAAACCTGTGGGGCTTAGACCATCACCGTAAACTGTGCTAGGTATATTTTCCAAAATTGTTGAAAATGTTTAACCAAAGTTTTTATTTGACAAAAAATAGCTTTGCCTCATTAACTAAAACAATTTTAAATTTAATATATGATAATATTTCCCTTTAATAGTAAACAAATTATGTTTTGTACCCCGCAATAAAAATTGCAATTGCAATGTATCTTGTTTTTTATATAGTACCTACTTATATTCATTATAATAAGACACTAATTGTTATTCATATTGATATACCATGTACAAAATAAATAATACCGTGCACACATTTCTGTAGTTCTAATTAATTTTTATTTGATATATATCCTCAGCAGCAGTAGCAATTTTGAGTGATTTGCAGATATTTTTTTATGTATGAATTACATAATACACTACAGTTACAAAATTCATATAGGATATGTTATAAACGACTTAATAACCAGTTATGAGTTCACACTTTAAGAGATGCTATGGTTTGTAATGAACTTGATAGTGATACCGAATTTTATGGTTTGAAGTTGGAACCGGAATATTGGCTGAACGATATTTTGGTCAATAATTTCGGAAGCTGTGCACTTTCTCTGTTCTCATGTATGTTAGTCATCAAATCTGAAGAAATATACTTGCAATGATGATGATAATTGATAATATAATATGCACCTCGCAGAAGTTACCGGGGCGTCCTCTTTGACCAATTAGATACTATGTGATACTTAATATGTCAAATATTCTGAGTCTATTGCGATATTTTCTTTAAGTTATTTTCAACTTAGGTTTTAAATTAGGATATATTCAAACAACATAGGTATTTCTAAAATTATTGCTGTTTGTGTGAGATGCAACTGAATTTCGGTTATAAATTATAATAGGCTTTCAGAGCACATGTATCAAGCCTTCTCCGTCTAATTTGAGCTACACAGTGTGGTTTTATAAACGAGAGAAAGGCAATTTATCAAAATATTATGTATGGTAAATATTGCAAAGCGGGCGTTTACGGTAAAACTACCGGACCTGCTATAATGGGAATCACGGTTGTCAACGAAGTTGAACATAAATTAAAAAAATAGGCACTGTATAATTGAAAATCCAAACCCCCTCCGACTCGCAGCTACGAGTAGGTATATAACGACGATTTCCTCCCTCCGGTCCGCTCAATTTAACATCAATTAAACAGTTGGGGAAATTCCGATATATACATACATACATGTATATAGATCTGAATAACGGTGGAAGAAAAGAGGGATAACGTATACAATAATAAAAATAATAATAAAAGAAACGTTCAATAGAGGCCCTAACGAACCACATAGTGAAAACTTTTTTCCGTCCACTGTGCTTTTTGCCTCTTTTGTTTCACTATCATATATACATTATAGCAAAGTCGGTATCGCCGAAGACAATAGCGTCAAATCGATATCACACACACACACACACACATACACATGCACAGAAATATATACGTGTGGTGGTGTAGGTGAGTACGTGAAAAAATATACACCCTCTGCGTACGACTCCCTATCGGCCATAAACGCGTATAGTAGGTATATGGTAGGAGTAGTTCAGAGGAGCTTTTTAGCTTTTCACTTTGTACGTATGTATAGCAGCATTGTTTCCTTGCCACATACCCTCACTTCCAAACCACCCATATGCGGGTTCCTTTGACAAAAATATTACACTGATAAGACGTTTCCGCTAGTCGATTGAGTATGACTTCGGAAATTACAATAAATAATGTATTCCATATTATATAACGACCCTATATTGTGATATTACGAAAAACATGAAATATTATGCTTATGTACACACTATTATGTACGTATAATATTATAGTACATAGTTAGAACAAACTTATATTATGCACTATACCACAAGTCGTTTTTGTATAACATACAGCAGCGTATTACCCATATTGAATCTACGACGGGTCGTCTATTTTAACGAAATCTTAAAGATTTTAACATTGAATGTTTTTTTATTTTTGCTAAAAAAAAAGTGGTTAATCTTTTTCACATTCAGTTGGTTCTAGATACTTTATTATGGACTACAATAAAAATGTTGCATATAATATTAGGTATAAAAGACTTAAACTACATTTCAGGAATTGAAACATTTCTTAAATTTTTATTCGTAAAATAATATATCATTTTAAAAACGAATAAGAACTCTAGTTTACAACCTATATACGAATATATATTTAAACGAAAAGGTAATTTGTAAATATATGAACATATATATTATATAAATATTATAAAAAGAAACAACTATTATTTTTAATACAATATTTTGGAAAACAAAATATATGATATATTATTTATGTTTCATCACCCCCAAAATATTTAATAAAAACGAACGAAAAAAAATGAAACAAAAACTTGACAAGGGGAGAAAAAAAGGAACAAATGATTACATAATTTTTATAATAAATATTATATAAAAATAATGTTGGGTGACGAATTAGCTACCCATACACGTTGTAATGAATGTAATTATTTCTACTATAATATTATATTATGAGGTATAATATTGATATTAAATAAACATGTGCACAGTATACAGTAATACAGTATACATTGTATATAATATGTATAATGTTAGACCTATAAGATATAACATTCTTTAGTAGGTAATGATTAGTTTTTATACCCATGTCTTTATATATTATATCACATCATCCATTTTTATTTTCGATCTGTTTCGTGAACTGGATAACATTTCTATCGATTTCACGAAATGAACAAAGAAATTTAGAAGTACGAAACTTATTTCGTAATCTGTACATCCATAATATAACGAAATAAATTTTCAAAAATAATTGATTAAAAGAAAATATATTATATAAATAATGTAATAATTATTTATTCTATTTAATAATTGTAAATGTATACAATAAATTATGAAAAAAAGACAAAAAAATATATTAAATGATAATATTGCAAACCCAAAGCATGCAATTTATTATTTGATTGAACATGGGGTAGTTTTACACTATTACGACAATGAATATTACATTTAAAACATTGCAAACTATATTAAATTTTTTTATTTCACAATTTCATCAAAATCTTAAAAATGCGTTAACTATTTTGTAGTTCAATTTTATAGCTGAGGATTGACAATTTACAGCAAGGACTTTCAAAGATATTTCATACAGTTACCAAAAAATTAAAAATAAATAGAAATACAGTTTTTTATTGATATTTTGAGTTCAAATTTGGGTGAAATTAGATACATTTTAAACGTAAAATAACAATTTTAATTATTTTGTTATAAATATTATTAGTAGTACTTAAAACTTTTAAAATATAATACTATAATTTACATATGGTATGACATTTTTAAATGCGACTTTTTAGGAATAATTAATTTAATAAACTCTAGAACTAATAATAATGCATATAGTAAAAAAAAAATACTTTAATCACAGAATACCATAAAATATACTTACCTACGTCATATTGTAGGCTGATAGACCATCTTCACTCAGAATTGTTTTTCTTATACATAGATTTTATATAATTTAATTCAAATTTAACTCATCTATTACAATATCTTCTTTGGACGCTCGATGTACTGTAAAGCACTAGAGCGTTACCCACTTGCCAGCTTTTTTTAATAATTAATATCATTTAGCTAAAATTAAGTATTTTTCTGTAGTATGTGTATGTATTAATTATTAATCTATTTAAATATATATTCCAAATTTTATAGGTATGCCTATCTATAAGAATTTCAAAATTTCAAAATTTTTATGTAAAGTTATTAAAATAACCTAACCGTGTAAGAGCGGAGGGGGAAGGTGACTCAATCTAATCTTATTTTGTTATCAAACAATTTCAGGATCAACCCCCTCCACCGTTATTTATATTCCCAGTTCCGCTGATGCATTTTAAATTGTTAAAACGTTGATAGTATAGAAAAGCATTTAAATTACTTCGGTGACCAAAGAAACACATCACATCCGGCTTGTACGGTAGCCATCAACTATAAGTATCATTATAAATCCAGAGAAATCTAAAATGTTATATATTAATTAAATACAAAATGTTTTATTACCTGAAAAAACTTTGTACATGATTTACTTTTAACCCATAGTTAAAAAAAAGTATAGTCCTATTACAAACTGAATGCAGAATAACACCATTGTATTTCTTAATTAACTGTACTAGGTACTTCACAAAAATACAACCATCTACATTAGTGATCTGAAATTCTGAACTTAATACATTTCAGGCCATATGATGACCGATAATGAATGTTTTATTCCTCAATTAATAGTGAGTGGACATTTTGATGTTAGAAAATTCTATTTATTTTTCATAAATATTTCACTTATTTCACTAAATTTCTTTAGTCCATAAAACATTTTATCTAATTAAATAATGAGAAAAAAATAGTTTACCATATCCATGAATACGCCAGTGGAATGGGTTAGGAAGTACAAAATGTAAATATAACATACACGGACTAATTTAACTGCTTGTAAAATATATATACATTCATGTCGTCCCGAAAAGAGAGTTAAGCCAGGTAACAGTAGGGTGTCAGAGACATCAGACAAGTGAGCCAAGGCAATTTCGATTTAGATACACGTCTTTTTTTCCAAAATGTATGTATGTTTATTAAAACAATATAACTGTAACAGTTGTTGTGTAAATATTTTCATTTGTAAAAAGAATTTGCTCGATTCAATTGTTCTACTAGAGGTAATTTTTTTCAATTTTATATTAAAGTAATATTTTTTTGACTCAATATTTTTATTTCTTGGATGTTTTTGGAGAAGAACACGCAAGTATGAAATAAATGATACATATCTAGTTAAATATTATACTGATTAATCTGATAACATACGATAATATACTGATATGATTCTCGTAGCTATTTAATTTTGATACAAATATCATTTATACTATACCTCTTAGAATCTGCTGTTTAATTAGATAACTCATGCGTGGTATTTGTCATTTGTATTAAGTATAGAAAATGTGACCATGTATGTACCTACTTTAAGAATTGTAACAGATAAGATAATATATAAACTTGCTAATTTAATATGATTTAACGTTGTGACTAAATAGTTTAATTAATTTATCATGATATAATAGGTAGTAAAATATACATATTTAACTAAAAATTGACAATTTATTGATTTTATTTTTTTGAAACAAAATATTTACTGTCAAAATATAAAAATTTACCTACAACATACCATACTAATTTAATTAAAACGTAAATTCATAGTTTTTAGTAGACCATCAATTTTTTAGTAAAAAATCTAAATATACATTATATTGTACATGTAAGTAGTATAAAATATTAAAAGAATTTCCGGAAAATTGTTGTTAGCCTTGTACCTACTATAGTGCTATAAAAATGAAAACCCAAATAGTTTAATTTGTATTATATTTTTTCTAATGCATGCATAATCAGTTTAATCACATTTACTTATTATACAAAGATCTTTCCAAAATACATGCATTTTATGATAGACAATTGAACCAATAAACAAATAAAATTTATAATATTTGGAAACGCATTATGTATTTATGATGTAACTATAAAATACAGGGCCCCCTGCTATGACTTAATAATTTAAAATGGCCGACTTGGTTATGCACATTATATAGGTTTAATTTTCTCACCCACACTTTGAATTATTAATTCATCTTGAAAACTCAAAGCCCTGTGTTTGAATATCCTCACGGTTGTAATTGAAACGTGGGAATTGCGTTAAAACTAAACTTAAACTATTAATTTGTTTTTAATTTTACATTGAATACCAATCAACTTTTTGATTCTTATAGCCGAGGGCAGTTCTTATTTATGAATTATGGAACATTTTAAAAGTTTACTCAATCATCTTGTTGCAGAGCATAAAACTGTAATACCTATATATTTGTGAATAAACTTGGGATATAATTTCAACTAACCTCTGGTTAGTTGTTTAGTTTGCCTTTTTGTAAGCATAAAATGCTTATGATAATTGTATGATGATTGAAATGTGAAAGGTATTTATAACAAAAAAAAATTTAATTTTAAACACTGACTGCAGATTTTTGAGTTCATTAAAATTTAAAACCCACTAATACAGACATAAAGTTGTGTAGGTATCTACTGTCTACATGTATTTTTAGTTATAAAAAGTTCAAAATATTGAATACATTTATCATATTATACTGAGTAAGTTAGCTATATATAGGTAATAGGTTATAATAAATGGTCATTATTTTGTTATTACAAAATTAGTAATACAACTATAATATGAATTGCTATTTCAACTCTTAAGTGTTCAACCAAATTGTACTAGAAACTTTAGCTAATTTTATAGTTGACCTCCGGAGAACTATGTTTTATAGTTGAAATAATAATAAATATTGTTTTACGTGTATAATATATTTTTTATAAATTATGACTTACACAATAACAAATAATTTAGAACATTAATTTGAAATTAATTAAATGGGCTATATTTTTAATTAGGTTTTTTGAATTGGTTTTACTAAATAATTTAAATAATAATTAATTAAGCACATTTTATATTTTTAACAAATAAATTATATGTTTTGCAAATATGAAATACCTAGGTAATTTAAATTAATTTCGTCGTTATCATTAGGTAGACATTATTGTAACAAACATTTATCATATTATAAATAAATATGACAGTTAGATTGCTAGTATTTAACTATATTCTATAGAATTTTCCCTAATTCATCTTCGCCGTCTAAATGTATGTAAATAAATTTAAATGTGTATCATTTTCGTTCACTTCCAAAATAGAAAACCTGTTTATTGCTTAATTTTATTGTAAATGTATAGATACTTGAAAAATAAAATATTAATACAACACTATAATATATTATGATTAATATAAAACTTATAATTAATAAATGTTTATAATCCAATTAAAAAAAAAAATCCTAAAATATAGAGTTAAGAAATAATAAAATACGATGTTAGTATAATATTCAGTCATCTTTCTTAAGTTACAAATACTTTTACAGCTATACAATAATATTATACAATTGAATAGAATAAATAATAAATGTGTTCTATACATATGGTATCAATATAGTATAATAAACTATTCACTGTAATACTATACAGAAATTCAGTGTGAATTACATTTAATCAACTGTATAAAGAAATAGATTCATAGTTTATATAGGTCAAATAATACATTTTTTCATACTTTATTCACTTAACAATTTAGTATAAAATGTATTTTTAAATAAGACTTTATGTTTCAGTTGAACTGACGATGAAAACAATATTTAGATACCTATCACATTCGCCTAACTAAATTTGTAGGTTTGAGATTTGGAATTGTTTTTACTAGATAGTAGTTGGGGGCAATGTACCTCATTATTTACAATATTATACGTCTTAACTATAATGTAATAACTTTGCTTAACGAACCATTTTCAAATTACACACATATATATAAATATACAGTAGTGGCTAATTTTACCTGAGCGCGTTTGAACATCGCAGACCCGAACAAAAATAATATCAATTTGGCTTTCGAAAAGGGTGATACTGGAGGCAGATAATAATTTCTTGGGGACGGTCGTGGAAAATGTTAACGGGCCTTGGTTGTTTGGTTAATATTGTCATAATGTTATGCTAACTCGATTTGCGAGACAAAACCCGTCATAATTTTGGGCTAACGCAATCAAGTAAGTCCCCTCTTTCACCCGACCAAGACAAACACGGGACACCTCCTCTACTCACGTCGTTCTGCAATTACGTGCCACTGCGACTGCTACTGTAGATGCAAATTGTTTTAGTCGCCGTCCAAAATAATGCTATTTGAAAACCCAGTGGGATAAAAATTGACTACGTAATATACGAGTATATATAATCTACAGTATACACATTTATAATTGCACCCTCGCGCGTTGTCTGCGAATGCGATGTTCGACGAATATATTGTTAAATATAATATAGACTACCTAGTTTCATCTGTTTGAGTTGCGAATCTGGGATATGTCGTTTTGAAAGCCGTCCGTCTACAACCTGTAGACTCGTTATGGGCAATTAATACCAAAACCTATTATATTAATACAATTTTAATCAAAGTATCGTAGCCGCAGCGACGAATTCCCAGAGGTTCCACTGCGATGACTACGTGTACGATGGTGACTCGTTACGGGAACTGCACAATATGGATGAGCGATAGATGGCTAAGCTATGAGCACGGACGTCAGC
>PVMI01038737.1:0-10075 GCA_008528875.1 Aulacorthum solani | reverse complement strand
AATATTTAAAAATATTTAGATTCATTTTATGTAATTGCCTATTTATTATATCTCGAACACATTCACATGGTTCTATGGTAAGTCAGTATTGACTCAAAATTTAATAATACAAATAATATATGATATAAATATGTATAAATATACCTGCTGTTTTAATAATTAATAAAATGATAATTTTCAATATTTTTGGTAAAAATTAATTTAACTTTCAACTCACCTTATGTCCTTCCTGCCAATAGTAAAATAAACAACTATGGCAGCTATATAAGTATATCATAAAATATATACTTATAGCAGGTATCTACCTAATATATACATGCTGACAGACGGTCTCTCTTTGAATTGTTTTTCGTACTCAATGTTTTATCATTAAATTCAAATTGAAAACATACATTACACTATTACAGGAACTTACTCAGCGGTGAGGTACATTCGATACTATTTACTGTACAGTCGAGTGGTCTATCTAATGAGACCCTTTTTTATACCTATAATCCGCTTATAATTTATTCACCTGTTTCAGTTTAAGATCATTTTTTATATGTTAAGTTCTTATTTCAAGAAATTCTTATTGTATTTTAATAGTATGCACTATACCATGACTCGTTTTTTATATACATTTTTTTTTTACGAGCTTTTGTTTCAATCTCTAATTCCACGACGATAAAGTAAAAATCATTAAGGAGAATCGAATAAACGGTATTTTTATTTATTATATATATTAAGTATAACGAATGAAAATATTTATTTTGAAAATAATACATATATATATTGGTGACAAGTGGACAGTATTATAACTAATATTATTATCATATTTAATTTAAAATAACGTTCTTAGATACACGCAACTAGTTGAGTATCAATGTATTATATATACATTACTAAAGTGAGACTAAAACTAGCAACAAACACCAATCGTTTTAAAAATATAAACACTCGAGTAGTATGCTCATATGTATTTGTTTCGTATGACCTCGTGTACACCGAATGCCTGGCAATCCATGATATATTTACCTACATTATACGCTTATAATACGGGCATAAAAAACATACAACTCACTCATCCGTGATACGTATAAAAAGCGCAATAAAAGCTATCAATCTATGCGGGGTACACAAATTTATTAGCACATTATGTGTTGTGTACTTGTGTGTACACGGTGTACACTTAAAGTGAATCCATATATTATTATGTTCGAGTTTTATCGAAATCGCGTAGAGGTAAAAAACGTTCTCAACACACGCATAGGTACCTATCTCTCTGTATGCCATATAAATATATAATATTATACCGAACGGCCCCAGGGATCAGCGAAATAATAAATGCATTAATGCCAATACGTATAGGTATAATTACATCAGAAGAGTAATAGTAGGACCTACCTATCTGTCTACGAGACATTAAGCTGGCGACTCTAAACGACGATGACTCTTGCAACAGTTTGTAGTGACATCATGAATATAGTGCCCAATGAATGTTGGGTAATAGTAAAAATATATGTTACCTCTAACATTTTAATAAGTTTAAGGATATGGTTCGAAAGACAGACACCAAGGATCTGTTTCACCAGCCTTTCAGCTAAGTCGATTAGCTCTCACCTAAGTTTTACATTTTCAGTGATTTTAATCAACCCAGTTTATACTAATTAATATGAATTATATAATACACCAATTCAATGTCGATGAAATTAGATTGACAAAAACATATTTCAAAAGGAAACTTAAAGGTAGGTAATCGCAATCGGTATACTAAATACTTACACCCAGAGCCGTATAAACTATTAAGGGACAATTTATAGGAGAGTAAACAAAAAATATACGAAGCCCCTAATTCAGTATACGTAATTTTTTACAAGTAAATAACCCCAAAAAAATTTTATCGCTCAAAGACTCAATAAAATACATTTTACTTAGAAAAATTATATGCTTACTCTTCTAATCTTGTTACACATATTGTCTTTTACAATACATATAAATACATAAACCAAATTTAATTCATACGAATTTTATTAATATTATTTCGAACTCATCTATAGATGACATATTATTCTACATCTATAAGTTATCGTTATGGTTATAGGATAAAGATATACTATATATTTTCATGTATAATAACATCCTAAAAATGTAACAAACCTTTTTTTATTTCTTGTACAAATAAACAGTATTGATTTTTACAAAGAGGTAAGAAATTAAAACGCACAAATAAACGTTTCATGTTCATAAAAGCTTTGTAAAGCGTTTCTTGCTGACTTTTGCTGATACATAATACTGTTTATTATTATATAGTGTAGCATGTGAACAACACGTCAATGTACACATACTATGTGCACTAACAAAACAGTGCAGCACTATACGTATACTGTGTATAGTGACTACACCGTCTACACCAGACGACATCAATACTATAATACTATTATGTCGATGAAATCAATAATAAAAGCTTAAACAATATTAAAATATGAAATCGAACAATAAACCACTAAGTTCCTAGTTAGTAGTAGGTACATAATAATATTATTGTATACTATGTGCGGGCAGCGAATGCCATTATAATAATATTGTGTTGTGATAATAGCGTAATATTAAAAATAACACGTAGGTATTACGAAAAAAGGCCCACAAGACCACAACAGCGTTCGCTCTCAATTTGTACCTACCTTATAATCATAATATTATGATTTTAGATTGTGTATATTATTCCCACTCTGCGTCGTAAACTAAAATAACTAATATTTATTCAACCAAATATTTTATTTTTATTATAATATTATACAAAAGATATTATCGGCTTGTTTTTACCACCCTTAAATGTTTTGCCTCTCTTGCCGCCCGCGACAATTGCTGCTAACCCGAGGAGGGCTTCATGCTTCCCTGCCAACAGCCAAATTTGGAAAATAAAAGGAGCGCAATTATTGGTACACCTTTTCTAAAATTACAAATTTTGTTTTAGGCGTACCTCGTTTTAGACTTACACTTCTGTTTTAGATTTAAGGGTCCATGACTGGAGGAATACATTTTTCAAACAACTAAATGATAAATGAACTGCGTACAGCACACGCATATTATAGGTATCGTTATATTAGAAACGTATTGGGCTATTATTAGGTGCCTTCAAAACATTACACGGGCGACTCTAGAAAACGACGATATTCGCAACAGTACCTATAGTGACATCATGTAGTATATTATACACAGTGAATGTTGTGTGCGCGCATAATAATAATAGTATATTATGTATTATGCGTTTCCTATACAAGCTCACTGCAGGAGTATACCTACCTATATAACAATGTGACCTAGAAAGAGCAGATTTCGCGCGTTCGTTCACGTCGTCGCCGCTACTTCCTATTATCCAAAACTCGCATAATATATCGAATGGGGGGGGGAGGGACACACAATCCTATTCATAATGGGAACTTGTACATAATATATTATGATATTATGGATAGGAGTTTAGGACTGTAATACCACTACCACTTCACCACTGCAGTCCACTGTTACTGCTGTACAGTATACTACTAAACCGTCTACTACGGTCCAAGCGGTGAGCGAAGGGTATACCCATACCTAATAATACACTGGCGGAGAGAAAAAAAATTGGCCGCAATAATGATTCGGCGACACTTATTGGGCATAATACGGGCCGTGTGGAATGAAGGAGAAAGTTGAACTCGACCTCGGACCGGTATGTTACTTAATCGTGGTAAAGTATTACGTGCCGACGCATCAGTTATTACAGGTGGGTTTACTGCAACAGGTACTCGATACACGCGGCGACGTTCAGTGCATGATGTGTACGCAGTCGCGCCGCCGCAGTCCGTCCAACGATATATCGGACAGTAGTCGTAGGAACTTTTAATACAATTTATTCGGTACGCACGTGTTATGTAAAAAATCGAAATCGAATAACTTTTAAATATAATATAGAAAACTCGTTGACAAGGTCGTCCGTAATCATTTCGACGTCCATCAATAGACACCTCCTGCAGTTTCAAGACATTTACATTTTACTCAAATATAGGTCGGTCTACCTGCCTACCGACCTATAATATAATAAAATATAGCACATTTTGTAATTTATAACAACGGATATACGATATTTTAATAGTTAAGTTTCGGTGAAATATTTAGATGTACATAAAGAAAAATTTATAAGTACCAGCATTGTCGATTGAATTGTCTCAATTGCTCAACAACTAATATTAAACATCACAATTACTAATAATTAATAATGCAGTTCAACTATACGCTCGCAGTGATTTTCTAGCGGTCCTAAATATGATTTCAATGTGCTTATATACTTTAAAAGTGAAACAACTATTGTAGACAGTTAAACATTTTTTTTTGTTTAAAATAAATATGTTCATCACAAAACCAAAATGGATCGAAAAGGTGACCGTGGAACCAATGCTGTTTTTGTATTTTGTAACATTGGCCATTTCAGCTTTGGTAAGTACTAATATAGTTAATAATGTTATGTATCTGCAGCTCTTGCATTTGAAAAACAAATTCGTTTATTGCTTTTAGATTTAAAAGTTATAGACGTTTTGCATAATTGTTTTTTATAATTAAAACGTTTCGTATTTTTTACATTTTGAGTACGTTATGTGTTGTTTCCGCCTTACTAACGAATAGCATTTGCAAATTTTGTGGTAAGAAAAATTCACTGGAGTCTAATTATATTTAATTCTAGAGTAAATTTAAAGACAAGACATGGCCACCTTGTAACTTGTAAGGCTTTTCTTAATATTTCAATTTTGAAAAGTTATGAGTATTTATGAGTAATTGTAAATTAGTTCAAAATTCTCATAACTTAAATTAACAAAATGCCCACAACGGGTTCTAGGGTCTGAGTGTAATTTTAAATGTCTATTCACCATAAATACTCTTCCCGATAACATTAAAAATGTAACAATAATATTTAATTGGTAATGGCGTAATGACTGAGAAATAATGCTTAGATTTTTTTACTAAAATAATAATAAATCATGTGAAAATACATGGTGATTCACCAAGCATACTCAACCCCATTTTATTCTTTTAATAATGAATTAATTCAAATTCTGATTTTCGGAATTTTGAAATATATTAAAAACCATATTATATTCGAATTTCGAATTGTTTTGTGCTACTGAAAGAGTGTAATGTGGTGATGCAAGCTTATTTGTTTTTTTCAAATGAGAACTCCCGTTTTGTACTCTAAATTATTAGGTGCATATTTTTTTTGAAAATATTGATGTAAGCAAATCAAAATTTGAATGAATAGTTTCTTAGTTATTAAAATATCTATAGATTGTACTAAAGATAGTATACTATAATACTTAAAAATAATAAACAATATACTTAAAATTTGATATAGTATTTATTATATTTGGGCAAGTTTTACAAATTATTAATGTTAATGACTACAATTGTCAAATCCCCATAGCCACCATAATATATTATAAATCCATTGCCGTGGATCTTTTAGCCTTAGAACATGAAGTTAAATAACTCAAAAACTACTTGTAAAGATTTTGACTATGATACGTTGAAAAATTCAGAAAAATGATACACTGCATAATTTATATTCGAATAAAGGGTGTTCTCATTTGAAGAAAAAAACAGAAGTTCGTATCTCCAAGGGATACTCCCTAAGTAGTAAAAAAAAACCCAAGAATTTGAAAATATGTCCTTAAAGTATATTCAAAAATTAAAAAAATCAGATTCGGAGTAACTGCATTATTGAAGGAAAAAGGGGGGATGATCATGCTTGTTGAATCACTGTATATTTCCATGAAAACAATATACATTTTATATTTTTTATTCATAATTAATATAAAATGGTTTTCATTATTTCGTTTTGTGTTATTTTTTTATTCATTAATATTATGTACATTTTGTTGACTATTATTTTCGGTTTTTCGGTATTTATTTTGTATCGATTATCGTTTTATTTACTTTTAAAAGTGCAATCTTTTTTTCCCCGTACAGCGTTGTTTTAATTTTTGCATGCCTTGGACTAGGCATTCATTGCATGCATCAACATTTTCATGAAGATTTTAACTTTTGAAAAATAAAAATTATTGTTAATACGTTTTCATATTATTTTTTTTTATTATTTTGATATTCATTGATGTATTTAACACACCGAAGATTGGTAATAGTCATGGTCCATGACTCATAAAAATTTTAATTTTCGTCACGTGTGTTATTGGTTTAAGGTTTCACTGAAATTCCATATTATCTTAGTAGGTTGCAATAAATTAACCGCCAACCATAGTGAACTAAAAATGATAATTAATTGTATTCTAAGGAAAGAATACGTGAACACTGAAATACTGAAACACTTCCTTGTTTCTTGGAATTCTTGCCATGGTTTAAATTATAAAATGTATTTTTGGAATTAACCTTATTGATTACTTAACACTTTGCATCATAAAAACAACAAGGTTGTTTTGTTTTGATACCATACAGAATAAGCTACAAAAATTGTAATTCTTTAATCATCTGAGTTTTTACGCTCTTCTCGAAAACTATATTTCACATTATTTTGATATTTTATAATATCCTCAATAATACGTCATACATGTTATGTAAAATCAATTGTTATGTAGAAATGAAATACAATAATTGTATTATATTTTATTTAAGTAAACAAGTTTTTGTGTCCATCTGATCTACCACCTATATAAGTCCCCATGAAAACTAAAAATTATAATAGGTACAATAGATACTATAGGTAGGTTCTTACTGTGCATAATACGAAAAACATATATCTACCTACTCTTACTTAAACTTAGGAACCGTTCATGTCTTATATGGTTTATAGAGGTAGGTAATTCATCAATCATGTTCACTTCCGTTTTCCATTTTTTTTGTACATTTTTAAGTAGATTGTTTTTTATTTTTATTTTATACTAAGTACTTAGCTATATAAATTGACATTTCAACGAGTAGCTTCTGCGTTATTAAGCTTTATAACTTACAGGTACTATGTGACATGGAATATAAAATAGATATAATATGTTGTCTTGTATTGGAGCTTATTACAATTTTACAAAAATAATACTATAAAATGCCATTGATCAATATGAATTGTTATAGTTTTCAATTTTCAAAACATCACAACGTCCAATCGATAATCTAATACATTCTGATCATGGTATCAATACATAACCTTCGATAACTCAGAACTTCATGTTCATTTATAGGAATCGACATTTAAAACAAAATTGTCTGGTTATGGATTGGAAAATAGGAACTGGTAACGTCACGGGACATTTCATCGATAATCTAAGTATTTAAAAATATATTTTTTTATTTACAGTAGTTTTTATTCACACGGATATAATATTACAATATACTTTCTTGATGAAAATCGACTTTAGTTCTAGATTGGGCAATATATAGTTAAATTAATTCGACCGCTGACACCTCTCATTAATAAATACAGACACACTCTGTGGTTATATAATCATGTTATCATTCAATACCTTCTTCTACTCGTAGTACAGAAATATGCATCTTACGTATTCCGCCGTCAGAGGAAAATGAAAAATATACAAGCGCATATAGTATTAAGTCAAAAGTAGATTGCCATTCCGGAGATAGTTTGATTTTATTTTTCAAGACGATCGAATATCAATAAAATAAAAAAAATCAACAAAAAAAGTATTTAAAATTCCCACGCACTCTACGCGTAATATTTTGATGGAGGGAAACGTTTTACTCGTGGACGGGAAGATCCAGAGAGAGAGTAGCTCCCTTTATTTATTTCTCCTTCTCGCTAGTTCAAACACTTCAACTCATATAATATGAGGGTATCATAATTGTATACAATGTAAAACGTTGTATACTCCGAAGTCTCGCAGGTCGCACAACAGTGTTTACGGTTTAGCGATCCCGTTCTCGGTATAGGAACCCTGCATAGGTTGCGGTAATCAAAAAATGGTATTCGATCGTTAACCAAACGAAAACGGCGCCGTATGTTTTGAAGATTAACGAAATGCAATACGCCCGGTGTGCGTACCCATAGCTGCACCGTTCGTAAACCGTTTTAAATCGCTCGTTTATGGTATAGGTGCACTTAAAACGCGCTCGACCGATGGACGCCGGCTGCTGGCTAATTCGACGGTTCGTATCAACCCTCCCTCACCCCCATCCCTTGCCCACGGCTCGTGTACCGTGCGTTGGAGCCGTTCAAATCTCGAAAGAGGTGTGTGTGTGTGTGTGTGTGCGTGTTTTTTTTTTAGATGCTACCTGCAGTATTCTCGGTATAGTCGAATACTGTAAGCCACGCTTAGACGATTTAAACCGTCGTTATGGCTGCATAATATAACGGGTACTATATGTTATTATTATAACAATATGGTACGCGCTTTACACGCCATATCATTATCGTCGTCGCGGTGATGCGACCACCTGCGGCTTTTTTATTTTACCTCGGAAACCCGCAGAATCGCGTGTTTTAGTAATATTTCCTTCGACCGGAAAAACTCTAATAGACATCGGCTCGCGTGGTGGAACGACATTGTACACGGTTATCTTGTGTGCGTCAGGAGGACGAAGTGTCGGGATTGCCTCGGTCGTCTCAGTCTTTTCGGGGGCACGTAACATAATACATTATTCGGAGGTTCGCGTTTAGTTTCGGTTGACTTTAATACCGGGGCTGAATATTGATCCTATATGAAATTACACTCATAATTATAGACATTTAATATTCATGCCCAAGTTTTGTCGGGCATGTTATACATTTTTTATGTAATAGGTACATAAGTTTACGCCCGAGACGAAACACGTGTACCCGTCGACTAACAAATCGGTTCCCGTTTTAATAACCATTATGTAATATAATGGTACCTATATGGTATGTACGGTATATACTGGTGCATATTTTCACTATGAGAATTCGTAATCTTGACGAGTATTCAAAATACTTAATATGTTGTAAGCCATACCTGCTACCTACACGGATTAGAAATATAATTCGATGCTTGAGTGATAACATGCAGTATGCATACAGTAAGGTTTATACATATTTTTTGAAAAATCGATTTTGCATTGCATTGCATAATATTGTCACACTGCATAATGTTTTTTTACACTTTAATGGCTACTAAAAGTTTTTCTCTGCACACTGGAGCATATACCCAACGCACACTAACCTTATTCAAGCGTTTTCGCGGTGAACGAATCCAGAAATTAGGCCTAACCTTAGGTTGACCTAACCTAGGGTGGACCTTAGAAACCGTTTTGTGACTCATAACTAACAGATAAGCGCGCGCGTGGTTTCAGGTGGGCACGAACTTGATACTGCGGAAGGGGTGCGACATGACGGCCACCGAGCAGCCGGCTGACCTGAGGGACAAGTGCCTGAACGAGAGCTACGCCCAAGAGTTGGTGGCCAAGATCCAGACGTGGAAGCTGACCATCCAGTACTCGGTGCCGCTGGTGTTCATACTGTTCGCGGGCCCGTGGAGCGACACGCACGGCCGCCGCCGCCGGCCACTCATGTTCATACCGATCGCTGGCCAGCTGATGACGGACGCGTTCAACGTGCTCAACGTGTACAACTGGCACTGGTCGCCCGCCGTGGCCGCCGTGTCCGAGTGCCTGGTGCCCGCGCTCACCGGGTCCAGGATATGCTGCGTGGTGGGCGTCGCGTCCTACGTGGCCGACATCACGCGCGTCCAGGACCGGACCAAGCGGATCGGCATGCTCATGTCGCTGTACTTCATCGCCACGCCGGTGGGCGCGTGCACGGCGGGCTTCCTCAACGTCAACATCGGCTTCTACGGCACGTTCGGCGTGTGCATAGCGATGAACGTGGCGGCGCTCGTGCTGGGCGCGGCCCTGGTCAAGGACACGTCCGTGCCGTACGACAAGGGCGCGTCAATATGGCAGACGGTCAACCCGAAGGTGATCGCCGACTCGGTGCGCGTGCTGGTCAAGAAACGGCCCAGTCGGTCGCTGCTCATTTACATGACCATCGTGTCGCCGCTCACCATCGGGCCCATGCAAGGTGCGTCGAAACAACCACGACATTAGTCCATTATGTCGATATTTACTATATTTTACTCTATTTTTTTTT
>PVMI01038735.1:0-26753 GCA_008528875.1 Aulacorthum solani | reverse complement strand
CCCCCCCCCCCCCCCCAAGTAAGTATCCAAACATTTTTGCTATAGTTTTCAGAATAAAAGTAAAGTTATATTTCATACACTACATATGGTATTAAAAAAAACGTATAGAATCGTATTCATCTGTTTTTAGCCATTCAAAATATAAAAAAAAAAATGTTTTGTTTTATGGGTTATAATATTCAAATCATAATTACTATTTTAACATACGGAAAATATTTATAAATCGATTATATATTTGAAGCTTATAAAAAAATTGTTAAATATACCTATATACTATCTATACTTTATATTACTGTTATATAAGCCTCTATAATATTATAATAGGTAGTTGTACAAAATACATCCTAAATACTGTACTTTTTTTTTAACTATACTCATAATAGTATACTTTTAAATTGTTCTCTTTGATATATTTAGTTTTTTTGCTCTTTAGTTTTAATTTTCAATGATTTAAGGTTTCAATAATAAACTGAATCTACAAAAGCAATAATTATTTTTTCAAATAGTTATACTCAATTTTAACATGATGATTGAGCATTTAAGTAATTTTATTGGAATCCATTTTCGTTTATTTATAAAATTATAACTAAATAATTAATTATATTTAGTTTCAAGCATGATTCTCATATAATAATAATTTAAAGTTTTGTATGATTCGTATATTTTTGATACCTTAATGGTAATAATTTAATTTAATTTTAAATTAAACAGAAATTTCTAAAAACTGAAACTATTTATATTTTGAATTTGAATATTTTAACAAAAAATAAATAAAAAAACATACATTTATCAATTAATTATTTCCATGCTGTAGCCACTACCCAGGTCCCAGAGGCGCACTCAAATTTTTATAAAACAATTGTTTGAAATAAAATAAAAATCTGAGTTCAATGTGACCTGTGTGAAGCCTTCTTTTTTCAAATAAAAAAATAGTTATCAAAATATTACAATTCTACAAAACCTGAGAATCTATCCTTAAGTTATTTTTTATTTATATTTATAATACATATTACTAACCATGGTATCAAACCTCTTGAATAGGTATCAGGCAGTAGGTTAGTAAAAATATATTCTGATTAAGGTGGTAACTAAAATGTAAAATATAATTTTCAAATTTCATAGAATTTTGGAAAATTTTAAAAACTGGGACCGGGCTCCTCAATACTATATAATATGATAATAACTAAAAAATAATAATAAAACTTTAAATTACCCAAAATTCTTACTGAAAATCATGTTTGACATCATTGTTGTCGTTTTTGGCACCACACAAAGTTGTGCTCAGTGGTGTTGAAAATAAAAAAACTTCGGATACTTATCCATAATCCTCCCAGAACTTGGCGGTAGAAAAATTGTATTTCTTCATGCATCTTTTTAAAAATATGAAATTTATAAATTACAAAAGGTATTTAATTACAAATAAGTACATTGTCTATAACATTTTAAACCGACTGAACTCAGATATGTTATTTTTTGATCACATCCAAGTGTTGCTTTCGTTTCTATAATTTATTCAGAGGTTCCATTTTGAAGTAATAGGTTTAGACAATAGGGTTTAAACAATTATATTGTTAAGTGTATTTAATATAATATTAAATATATTATCTTAGTAAAACCATAATTTAATTGATACATTAAATGTGCATCGTATATAAAATACTTCTGAAATGATAAGAGTATTACGATTTAAGAAAGATTTTTTAATCAAAACTGATAAATATTTTTTACACCAATCCTTTATTTTATGCTTAGTTACCTCTGATACCTACAGTAAATTGAATTATGGTTGTATTAGACATTAGTCACTAACGAAATTTTAACATATTATTTTAATGATACTTTTTAAAACCTTAGAGTCAATCTGAATCTAATATAAATTAACGAATAAAAACCACGCTAATGAATTAATAATTTTTTTTTATTGGCAAAATGTTGGTTACACATTACCAGTATAAGTTAAATGCACTAAGCCGCGTTGTACCTATTAAGGTAGTGGGTATAGTGATGTATTGTATTGAAGTTAAATTTGATAGTTCACGATACTCAATAAAAGGTATATAATTATGGAGTGTATCGGGCAAATATTTTTTTCTTAAAAGAAAAGTGTTAACAGATACCAATATAATAAAAATATATCATTGTAAAAAAAAAAAAATACTACTTAATTTTTAAAAATGTTCCTGTTCATTTCAGCGGGGTTCACCTATACCATTCCATATAACCACCCACATAAATACGCTGGTTGTATACCTACTTAATTATATGTTATTTTTTTTATCCCTGTCATATTGAAAAACTGCGTATAGTTTTCACTTCTTTCCACTACATAAAATACGCATTTAATATAATTTATGTAAAACATTGCCATAGAAAAATGTACTTGGTAATTTAAAAACTGCGGATAATATAGATTTATAATATCCTATACTTATTATTTTTTTTTTTTATTGTGAATGATAATTGTTTATAATATTTAACAAAACGTACATTTCAAAGTTAATTTAAAATGTCCTTAAAAACTATAATATTATGCCTTAAAATATATAAACTATGAATGACTTTGACATTTTTATTTAATGTCATTTTACTTAGGTACTTAATTTTAACTTTTTTTTTTAAGGAATAAAGTGTATTTATAAACTTAAAAATAAAATTGCTTGAATCGTGAACTATACCTTTTATATGGGTGTATGGTTATATGAAAAAAAATAACAATGTCAATTATAATTTTATATTTATAACTATAAATTATAAATTAAGCTTAAGTCCAGAGTTTTTAATTATTGAATTAAGTATTAAAATGTAAAGACTTGGTACGTGCATTGGTATCGTTAAAAATGATTTTAGCGCTCATAAACTATCAATCAAAAAGTGATTACACTTTTACCCTAATATCAATAATGATTTAAAATTAATGACATTATAAATTCTGACAAAAAAATAAACTGTAAAATATATTTTGATTATAATAAAACGTCATATGGTATACCAGCCACTGGGCATACTTATCTACTTAATCCCTCTCTTATATTAAGCACATAGAAATATGTTAAATACATATTGATCGAGTTGGTACCTAATGCTTTACAGTTATTGTGATTTTATAATACTTAGAGTTGAGTGTAGAAAGTTCGAGGAAAATAAAACGGACGACGAGGGAAACACAAAACACAACAGTGCAATGTGTCCGCTTCATAATACGCATATCAGTCGAAAGCGGTACAACAAACATAATAATAATGATAATATTATTATTATATCTACCTACACAGGATTACAACAACGACTTACACTCGTAGGTACATCCATTCGAAAAGCGTCGGGATTTGTGCAAATGGAAACGAATATAATATACGGAAGAGCGTGAATTCATCAAAATCGCATTTGGCATAGAAACTACACTCGAGTTCACTGGGGCCTTCGCTCGGCGAACATTTTGAAAAAAATAAAATGAAATTTAAAAAATAAAATGCACCGTAGGTGGGTAGGCACCTATACACATCGCTCGTTGAGTTATGGCTGCAGGAGAGCTGTGAACATTAACGTGAATATTGGCGAGCGGTTTGTTCGGCTTGTATATAATAATATTATTGTATGATATGGTGGCGGAATGGCAATAATAATCACGAAGACATTAGAAACACGCCGCCGTATCGCAGCAGCTATACGTATAATAATGGAACTATCTAACCTTTACCCTAACTCCATAAGTCATCACTAATCTCCTGACTACAATATGTACCTACTAAATGATATTTATACGTTAGTCGAACGACAATCCGATTATTCTGGATATTATTATTACAAAACCACGGTGCCGAAAAGGACGAAAATAATAATATTAAACAGAAAGATATCACAGCAACTGGTTCGGGGTAATATTTATTAATAATTTATTTATTTGTCATTTTTCTACTCGGCAAGGCAGCCGATGATGGTCCCGCTTGGATGAAAAATCTGATTTACGTATCTATTAATTATAGATTGACAAAATGATTTTTATATTATCTGAAAATAATAAAACGTCGAACAAACAATATAAATACTATTCCGATTAAACGCGAAATTGATTTGTTATCAATTTATCACAATAATAATAAATCGGTAGATATTATAGCTGTATAGGTAGCTGCTTATTCAAATAAAACAAATAATCTGACGAAAAAAAAAACGATGAACTTTGAAACTGCTGTCATTATATTATTATTCGTTTTATGCTTAAGAAGGTTGACAAATAATACTCCATTGCAGATCGGTAAGAAAAAATTTTGTTTGGCAAATGTCATATCACTATTGTTGTATAGTAATACATTGATGTATTATGTAAGGTAGTATTAAATTTTTTGTGTAAATTTAGTAACCGTATCAGGAAATCACCGTAAAAAAATTTAATAAAAATAAACCCTGTATAGGTAAACGCACCCTTTCTAGTATAAATTCATTTCAGGACAGGTATATAATGGTATTTGCATACAAAAAAAGAGTTTATAACCTTTAATTTACGTCATTTTACTTCCTGTCTGCATACTCTAGCTGTTTTTTTGTTTTTTTATGAGATACAGTTTTACACACTATACCTACGTTGTATTTTTTTTATGAAATTCAATATCTCTGCTAGACATAACAATAATGATACAAAATATATTAAGTTATTCAAATATAAATGGTTCGGAGTAAATACAATTCTAGACTTTATTTAATTTTTTAACTATCCAGTCCCCTGCAGTTTCCTGTCTTCTCTATTTATGATAAACAAATCTCCAGATTGTCCACACGCTGTCTACTACTACAATGGGTAGATATAAAATTACAGTCAGACTGTGTTTAAAGTTGTTAAACGGTCGTAATATAAGTTGAGATAAATGGTTCAATTAGTTGAGGAGTCTATTATAATTAAAAGCATGGGACAAAAGATGTGGATAAAGAATATCGATCACTCAGGAAAAAACCAACTGGGTTCGATTACTTTTTAGGATTCACTGTAGAATGCACTTGAATCTAGACAGAAAAGTGAAAACGTTTATATTATAATATGTAATAAAGTAAATAATCGATAAATGTTGTTTAACAGGTTAGGTTAGGTACCTTCTTCATTTTTCCTTTAAATAAATAAAATATTTTTGGGATGAAATATACTGTTTTTAAACAATATCGCAATCGAGAAAAAAGTATTTTGTTATTTTGAACTTCATTGCTGTTTTTTTCAGCGACTGAGCGTGACATTACAACGTCATGGTGTTCAGACATTTAAACGCTAGAGAAGACACTAGCAAAAACAATTAATTCTTAGTGGTTGTTTGAGACAAAACAAATTTGTTTTACATTTATATATATAAATATATTTTATTTTTTTGGCATTGACCGCACGCTTGCCCATCAATTTCGGATGAACATTTACACGAATTATTTCCAGAAGGTTTATTCTTTCAACAACAAAGCTATCAAACATGCGTCTTAAAATAAAAAAAACCTATGTTTTGGTCACCCTTGGGTAGAACTGTGTACAAGTATTCTTTTATCCGTGGCAAAAAGTTAAATTTTTTTATTAAATTGCAGTATGTCCATCCAAATTAATTAAAATCAAACGGACCCGACTGTTTGACAAATAATTTTATTTACCTATCGTATTTTTGTTTGTATTTTTCAGATGCCACGTTGAAAACAATTCAATCTTTTTCTGACTCTAATATCCGGTGGCTCAGACTCCCTAATTTATCATGGTTAAAGTTGGGATACTGGAATAATGCCAACAGCTTATACTTACGGTTGCAATACACAGAACCATGACGGAAAAGTTGGGAAAAATGATTACCGCGTTTGTTCTCGAACGCGAATTGTATTTCTACGTTTAATTCGAAATTATTACCAGTGGTTTGAATAGAGAATAAACTTAATTTTCTCGTTTATGTATTCTTTAATTTTACCACCCTTCGACGCAAAAGAAAAGTACTCGGTTACTTTCACTAACGAATCAGAAACAAACATTTGCATTACCCCCCTTGGAGCGCAGTATATATAAATTGTCTCCCTTTTAAATTTGATTCTGCAGAACTATCAAAAAAAAAAAAAACAATGGATGTGGTTATTTAATCACAGTCTTTGCTTGTCTTTATGAGAAATCCTGATTGATATAGGCCGCCAATCCAAGTGAATGACTCGTTTAATTTTGGTAGAGTCATGTAAGTGAGTTTTTCGAACCCTTTGAACTGGGAGGGGGAAATAATTGAATAATGTGAGGTCGCAAATAAGAGTAGTTTCCGAAAAACGCAATAACAATATAACAGACGTGTTTAAATAAATCATGGTTATAAGTATCTATTTTATAATCCAGTTAAATAAGTTGGTACCAAATAACAATGTACATACATTTTACTTTACTCTATTCTGAAATCGTTTTAACTTATTTCAATTAATAATTTAGTGTATTAATATAGGTATAAGTATAATATGAGGTTGTATATAGTATATACATATATATATATATACAATTTATCAAACACATATTTCTAAAATTGTAAGACGTAACGAATAATAACAAGTATACCACTACATTATCAAATATGTTATGTCAGCGCATTCACATGACAGGATTTTTTGAAATATTTAGTGCAGAAGAAAGGATAAGCTGAGTCATTTAAATATGAAGAACTTGTTGATCCATTTAAACCACGATCACAATCTTTGATGCCAAATAAATGTCACCACGCACTGTTCTCGTTTTGTGTTTATCATATTATATTTTCATTTTTTAAAACATATTCAATGACTTTCAATAACATTGTAGCTCACTTCTTATTTGAGACGAACAATGGTATTATTATGTTGAGAGTATAATATAATAGTTTAGGTAGTATCTAACCATAACAAGAAACTATTTTCTCGTGTATTGTTTCCTAATATTATACCAATATACTGACGCTTAACTGAAGCATTGTATTAGTATTAGTATTATATTATTTTTAGTAGGTAAGTACGTACGTAATTTTAAAACGTAGAATATATTTTTGTATACTAATACCATGCACTTTTATAAGAACTTATTTGAATATGCGATTGTTAAGTACAATTATTATATTCATGATATTAGTTTGATTGGTGTGTAATAACTAATAACTAATTACTAATAAGTAATTACATAAATACATAATTCATATTTATTATTTATTGTTTCATATTAATTTGCCGATATGAAAATGTATTTTAAATTAAGTTATTCTTATTTTATTGATTGTCCGTGGTACTATTTACTAGTGTGCATTAACTTATTTTAACCTAATTTAATAATACATAACTAAAAAAAAATTTGAATTGTTGGTACTAAAGTTTTATGGTCTATTGGACTTCAAGTATCGTTATACTTGCGCCATAGGAAACACCCTATAGTGAGGCGAACAGGAGGCCAGGAAGGTACGTGATTATTTTTCTTGGCTGATCGTAAACAGAAAAGGGCGTTTTGGCGAGAGCCCCGTAGCTAATACTATACTTCCAAAGAGCAGTTAAAGTATGTGTGCTGGTAAAACTTTATTAGTTCCCGAAACGCTTCTCTCTTTAAACAATTTACTACCCTCCTAACCATCAATGTAACGTTAAGCCCATTTTACTAGAATATCGATTTACTAATATTTAAACATTTTTATTTTTAATTATTAACTTACATACATTTTGAAATGAAAAATGAATTCAAACGTGTACTATTAAACCACCAGAAGCCCCAAGTCATAAAAAAACATTTAAATGAAAATAACCAGTTGATCTCTTGGGAATCCTTATTTTTTTTTTTTATTGCGAGTACATTTTAATATCTCATTTTTACTTCAATAAAATCAATTTGTTGAACTATAGATGAAAATGTAATTTATTTGTTGTATTTAAATGATTTTACAGAGCATGTTTAATGTATTTGATTAATTATGTAGAATTGTTCATGTTTAGTTGACACTAACACGTTATGTATACCTATATTATAGTATTACAGAATAAAAAGTTTTTTTAGCTATGAAACTTTATTTTACTGTAATAGTTACAAAAAAATATAAAATACTTCAAATATCCTATAGCATTTTTTTAAATTATTTATATATTAATTACTAATCTAATGTGTATGTTATAATTTATCACTATGTAATACGTATACCTACAATGTATAAAATGTAATTATACTAAGTTACAAACATAACACTTATTTATCACTTAATTTAAATCTTACACTTTAATTCGATGTATTCAATACAATATCAATAGGAAATTACTAGAAATGTAATATACATGTAAAATAAAACAACATAAGAATAATATTTCAATACAGCTCCATATTGTGTAGAGTCTACACTGTAGATATACAATGTACATATTATTATGTATCAAAAACTATATTCCAATACAATTTTAACACTTTAATACATATGACTTTTGTTTAGAAAAATATAACTGTTTATGTTAAAAACAGATATCTCACTAGAAAACCTATTGTTGCGTTTTATAATTAACTTCAAAATTTTTCGTATATTGTCTAATATTGTCACTTGAAGATAATATGACAAATAAAATGGTATAAACTATAAAGTGGTATAAAATATAAAGCTAATAATATTAAATATTAGTATACATATATATAATTGGGTTGTATTTAGTACTCTACTGAATACATTTAATACAAATTAAACATTAATGATCAACTCTAAATTAATATTTTACTTGTATGTCAGGCTAAAAAAATATAATGTAATATCAGTTTAATTAGTTTTAAAAATGTTAATACATTAAAGTCTTAATTAAAACAATAATATAAAAATAAGTTAGTATTCGCCTTTGTATTGTTATTTTTAAAAAATGTGAAAGATTTAAGTGGAGTCATCGATGATTTGTGGTCGATGTATCAAGAAAACGATTCTTAGCTAAATTAATATAATTCTAGACAATATTGAGGTAAACAAAATCGATGGAAAGTTTCCAAATGAGTTTTCGATAAGCTTTCTTATTTTTTCTGTACACCCAACGACTAATATGGACATTTTCCAAACAAAATTAATTTACAAAGTAATATTTCTATTCAATAAACCACCAAGTGAATATTATTCTTATATAACGTTATTATAAAACACTTAAAATGTATAGGCAATTATCAAAGAAAAAACGTAAAAATGAATCGTATTGCAAATTATATGTAATAATTGGAATGTCGTGGTCAGATAATACTATAGACAATAGAGTCTAGGCAATAATTATAATAATGGCAACAAAGAAACATATATGTACACACCAAACCGTCAAATTTCAGTAAATTCGTAGGTTCCTATTGGTATGAGCAAGAGAACGGAGAAAACTCTTGTTTCGTATTTTTCGCTATACAATTAATGTAGTTTATTATGAGTGGTAATTTTCTGAACACGATTTATCAATTTTCTAGGTAAACTTAGTAATTGTTGTTTATGAAAGAAAAAATCAAATATAATAATAATAATATGAGGTTAGTTTATACTTTGAAGTACTTAATATATAAGTTATAGTGCACTATATTTTCGTTCAAAACGAAATGTTTTATGATTTTTACGATTTATGCATGGGGGGAATTAAAAGGAAAAATATTCAATGGGCCCGCATAACTGCTCCTTTACACAATGTAGTTAAAATTGATATAATATCACAGACGTTCGATATAAAATGTATACATTTCTTACCTATGTACCTAAGCCCTAAGGTACATCTACATGTTTTCCCAAAAAAATCGTCTGATTCATTAATGATATATCGTGATGACAATAAACAGCAGTTATTTTTTTTCCGAGCATATTTTAAAGAATGATAATATTGTCCGAAACAATGAAAATAACGTTTGGTTTTATTTTTTCGGATCAACGAGACTGCATATGGCCGATTTACGGGTGTGCATATATTATTAGACTGCACATGGTGACAGTATAGCCTTTTAGGTACCTACCTAATACAGTATAATAGTTATAACAATAAAACAATCGGCTTCACGGGGATCCAAACATTCCAAACACGGCAATCCGATAATTATCAGATAGTATATGCAATGACGATAACACTAATATATATTATAATAATTATATTATATTATACTTATATATAGGGTATAATGTACCTACCGAACGTGGTATATGGTTAGGCCGACACTGCCGCCGTCGAGTCATTATTAATATACACCTCGGCCCGGCAATTTGTTTGCCGCCGTTATAATAATAATATTATATAATATCTCTTTCGCTCGGATGGTAATGATTTTTCTGCCCGTACCGCCGGTCGCCATCACTACACCTATTCCGTAATATTAATAATAATGATAGTAGCAATTTGAGGATATAGTAATAATAATATATGAATCATTGCGGTCGGGTCTGCCCGCATCGCTAAAAGCTATACGGCGGCAGTTCCATTGTATGCCATACCCATGTATGACACACACACACATATTATATATATATATATATATTTCTGTACTGGCGTTTTGACATTTTGGTGAAAAAATTGCATTGACTTTTTCTCCGGTTCACCGTTGTTCGAGCTCATTTCGGTATGATTCACCCTTCCGAATCAATTCTAGGGTTGGACAATAATATACCACCGCGAATAAAGATGTTATAGAAGATATAGTTTTTTCTGTAAAGTTCGTCTTAGGCCCCAGAGTTACTTTTTGCCGATATTTTCTTATCGTCCAACGGTAATAATTGACAATTTATGCATGCAATCACCCCGCTCACCATAACTTTGTCAACCTAATTTTTATTAAATATTAACCAAACTTATAGCAGAATTCTGAATATAAATTGTAAATTATATGAACTTACAAGAATCTGAACCCATTGGGTGGTCTTAACCAGAATCAATACTGGAATTTGATTATTCTAACTCGAATCGAACTCTGATAATTTGAAAAACATGTTCTGTTCTTGTAAAGTTAGGTAGGTAATGCAAAATCCCAAACTAAAATAATACATTCGATTCTAGGAAAATAATATGGCTCTCGTGAGATTTGTATAATACTATAATACATGCATACATATAAATATAATATAATATTGAATATACTGCAAAAACAATTGCATCACTAAAATGCAGTTCAACTTTGCATAGAAAATAATAAAAAAATAAAAAATCTTTACTAAATACGATAAGCCACTACACCGTACACAGCTGCACAAATTAAATGTACCTAAGAATACTTCAATATCACTGTCTATATTAAAATGTAAAGGTAGGTACCACTGTACGTCTCTACTTTCTAGTCATTGGATTTCATCAAGTAATGATGTATATCTTACATACAGTTTTATTTGCAATGACATCAACCTAGTAAATTGATGTAGAATATATATTTTATGGTAGTTTAAGAATTGTTTATGAAGATACTTGTTGTATTAAACATTTCTTATAAATATAAATTGCTCCAAAGTTAAAAACATTTTCACAGTAATTGACTGTTATAAAATAAAAAATTAAATTGCTATATTTTTCTACTGCGAGAAATCATAAAGATTTTTTTTTGTTAGGTAAATGCACTTTACACCCATAAAAAATTTACTTCATTATTTGGTTGTAGCATTTATCAATGAAAAAACCATTTATTTTCACAATGTTTACGTTGTTTCATTTATAGAATAATGTAATGAAACTTTAAAAGTTTAAAAATGTTTACAATAGTGATAATAAATACTTTCTAACTATTTTTGTGTAATTAAAACAGTATTCCTTAAAAAGGTTAGGTAAGAAATTCATAAGCAAACATGTTAGATTTTTTAATCTAAAATAAGAAAATCATTTAAAATGATTATATTAAATATTATTTTGACGGAGTAAACGCACAAAATATATAGTTAATATAATTGAATTTGATTTGTTTTAACTAACAAAATGTGTGAAAAATACTCAGTAAAGGCTTATAATTTTCTAAAATGTAAATATTTAACAATATACCTTTCATATTATGTGAGAAAATATGGTATTTATACTAATTAATGAAACATAGTGAGTTAAAATAAATCACTTTCGAACAATTTAATTAAAAATATGAATAATTATCATCTAAATATTTTGGTGTAATTCACAAATAACATTTTATGATATTTACTATTGAGGATAAGTAATTTATCATAACATTGACTTATTCCACAAGTATTGTACACATTGGATTACAAATAAGACTTGTCAATTGTAAATTTTATTAAATGAATGTGCTATATGCATAAAATTGTATAATTTTTTAATTATTAAGTACGATTTTTCGTTATTACTTATTATTAATTTGCTCAATTATATTTTTCTAAAACTGTTAAATTATATAAGACATTAGTATTCATTTATATCATTTTAAACGAAATCACACTGGTGGTAAAATTTAATTTTCTGAAGTGCTTCATTCAAAATAAAAATAATAAAATTGTTATGTTCTTGTTAGTTAAGTGATTGTGTTGATCGTTCTTTCTAACCTCAACTTTTAAAATTAATACTTTACAAAAATAAAATATTTCTCTTATGAGGTTGGAGTCGTAGAACCATTAAAAATATATCTTCTATAATACACATTTAATTTACAAGATAACAATGCTGTCACAATGTATTTATATAGTTTTAAAGAAATTGAGTTAAAATTTCTGAACTTAAATTAAATTGAATAATATAAAATCAGTGTGGTAACAAATGTAAGATTTTCTCAAATAGTATGTTCTCTATTTTATCATTTATCATATATTATAATATAGCATGATTGTAATTTGTGACTACATCTTGTCAATAGATAATATAGTATTTTTGTGCACATCGATATTATCAATATTAAAAACAGTACCAATTTCTATCACCTATACACCTATAGAATAAATGCATACTCAACTTCGAATCATAATTCCACGACATTTATTATATATGGACTTGAGGTATACTAATTTACTATAATAATTTTACCTCCTCCCAGCTTATACAAATAAGAAAATAAATTTATTATTGGGACTTACCAAATATTTTAGTTTATTAAAACATAAAATACAAAATAGCATCTTGTAATCATCATAACAGCCATCAAATACTTATCGACTAACGACTTTGTCTCAAATATATTTCTGTATTTGTTTTATTGATATTAGGTATTATCATTTTATAATTACAATTTTTTTTGCCAATTGTTTTATACTTTTTTGATATTACAATGAAATCATACCTGACCTAACCTATAGTATGTACCCAACATTCAGGAATGGATACTAATTACTAATTAAATTTAAAACAATTTAGTTTCTTTTTTTTATTAATTAAGGATCATTAAATATACTTTAAAAAACCCCTAGTCACTGAATATCTATTATAATATTATTATGAAATTATTTGATGTTTAAACTTTAGATTATATTTAAAAAATATATTATAATCACAATTATTAAGTACATAACTAGGTGCCGTAAATTAAGTTTACTGTATTCCGAAAAAGTTAGATAGGTAAGGTAGATAATATAGACATATAGTATTAAAAGTCGTACGATAGTAGGATAGTATATGCTGAAAAGTAGTAAAAAACATTAAAAAACTGTGCTGGCTTCACTATTTAATTTTTTTATTATTGCCAGGATAGTAATGATACCGTGTTTATTTTATAAAAAGGCCATAGCCAGAAGGGTATTAGGGTTCAGACCCCTCTAAAATTTAAAAAAAAAACATATTTATACTTTAAATCCCATTCTACAAAATAAAAATTGTTTTCTGGCTATATCCTTGTTCCTTGTTTAATATGTTGTGAATTGTGATAGACACTTATTTTAATTTCGTACAAAGTTCAATATTTTCTCTGTATTATAAATATTTAACAATTAATTTTTACATTTTTTTGTTGTTCCAGTAGTTTTTTTTTACAAAAATGAATTAAAAGTGTATTTTTATGCTAAGTGTTAGGTACTGAATACCATTATAAATCCTGTCTATTCTTAGTACGATAATATTATGATTTATAGTGATTCGGTTTACTCGGTGTATTATTTTTACTCACTCACATATTATATATTTTGATCAAAACCTCAGGTAAGTTAGTTACTAGGTACCACAGAATTTATTTTTATTTACAATCATAAATCACGTTAATTTAGAATTCAAAACTAGAAATTTGTCTTTTATATTACTAGTTAAATATTTAATGATATAGATGCAGTAAGAGCATTAATACCGTTAGAAGAAACTTCTTTACAACTTTTAATACTTTATATGTATATATTACTTAAAGCTCATTATAATATGTAAATTTAAAAAAAGAACTTAATTTATCATTTTTTTTCGTAATGATTAATCTAAATAAGGCTTAATTGTTTTATTTAGATTTTATATTGTCTTAAAATTAATTCTATATATTTTTATTTTATAATATTGTTATTTATTAATAGATTTAAAAATCCATAAAGTATTCAACAAATACAAGCTACTATGACAAATAACATAATTTGTATACGATTATAGGATTATATTATGCAACCAAGGGGCTTAATTGATTTTATTTATTTTTGGTACCTACCCACCTTATTTTTAAGCAAATGTGAATAAGTAACGTTTAACTAGGTATTTAAATAATTCCGAATGGATGATATGTCATCATGTTCTACCCAAATCTTCTCTTGCTTAAACTGATTATGGAATCTTATATTTTTTATGGATTTTTTTTACGTTCGATTAACTAAGAAAACTGAAAAAAAAAAATTACAATCAGTTTAATACAACGTTGATTAAAATTTTGGGAATAAAAAGCAATTAATCACTTAGGTTTATTATACACGAAACAGTAATATGGCAAGTGTAATACAATATGATGAGGTTATTAAAAGATAAAAGCAGTATTCAATTTAAAAAAAATAATTGTTTTTGTTTATGAAATACAATTATAAATTATAATCTGCAGTGATTTTGATGCACGAAAAACGTAATTAAATTCAATAATTTGGATTTCCTATGAGGAGTAAAGTTATAATAAGATGAAGTAATTTATCCAACGGAATTGGATCCTATAAAATAACTAAAAGCTTTTTGTATAATCTAAGATAGGTTTGTAATAAGCCGGCGGATTGTACAAAACCCATTTCGACCATTATGCTTTAAGGAAACATCAAATTTAAATTAGAATGTACGAACCTCTATTTCAAGTGGTCAAACTCAATAGCCGTATTTAATCTTAGATTAATAGATATTTTGCTCAGATTCCGTTGGTAGGTGGCTTTTCTTTGTTGAACTCATTTAGAGAAATGTTATATTATTTTCATATTGATTTATTATACAGAACTATAGAAGTGTTATTAATTATCTTTGTACCTAAATTAGTATGAATCATATGAATCTGCAGACATTTATTCATAATTAATTATAGCTTATTCAGGTTACTTGAGATTATTACTATTTACTAAATACTTAGAAATTCTAATTTCTTTATTTTTATAACAACTACAATTTCATACATCAAGCTATGTAATATTTGTAATACAAAAATAAATAACTCGTAAACATTATCATATACGTAGTTGATAATTCTTGAAATAAGATTTACTATTTAATATTATATAATTTACATACCTATGCATAAGCTGTCGTCTCTAAAAAAAACTCAACTTTGCTCATTTACAACTTTTTTACAGATGAACTCCATCTATAAATAAATTAAAATAATAGCTATTTTCTATACTGAAATATTTATTGAATACTTTTAACAAAAAATAATCTAAAGTTATGTCCATAAAATGATACGTAAACATCTATAATATTATTATTATTATGGGAGATCAAAATATAAAACATTGTAACAAAAATTAAAACCCTATAAAAAACCTCTGTTAATAATGTTCTACACTTTTAACGTTTAATGTTTAATTCATAGATAAATACAAAAACCATGCCTAATATTAAGTACACATAAAAAATATAAATAAAACTAATAAAACAATAAAATATTGATTCCGGTCAAAATTTTTATCCCAAATTGTATACCATTATACATGCAGTTTAAAAAAAAAAATCAATAAGTCTATAATATAATATCATCAAACACATTCCGTTTCATTGTTCGCCATATATTTGAGTTGAATTTAGGATATATATTTTTAAACGTATGTAAAATACATATTACTATATTATTCATTAGATTCAAAATTCCAAACCATCAAAATAATTTGGTTGTTTAAATAATTGCTTTGACATTTACTTGTTTGTAAATGTATGTATAGGGTACCCTGAATAATTAAAAATAACTAATGAAATAATAACATTCCTGTACCTTTTAGTTCCATACATTTAAAATGCGATTTTTATTTTCAAATTCATTATAACTAAATATAGTCCAGTTTTAAAAAAATATCAAAAATGTCCGTGTTATCTTATCAAACAATAGAAATAATTATCATTTTTCTAACCTACATTATAATTGAGCAAAATATTTACACTTTTGATTCTCTCCTTCCATCTCTCTATCTTGCCTTCTGTATAATAGTACTCAATATATTATATTATTATTGTGTCTTTCATTCTTCCCATATTATCCAGTTTACTGCGTGCCATCAATATTTTTAAATAATTGTGCCGTACAATTTCCTCGTTTACCATCTACAAAGGCCGATCTGATTGAGTTTGTCTCTACTTACAGCCAGCAGAGGAACACTGCGCATATAAATAAATGGTTTGTTTGGCATTCACTTGAAATCCATTTTCATGCTGCTAATACTTCGATCACTTTAATATAGTAGGTCTGCTCATCGACAATTCAAATTAGCATTCGAAATGGACACGTTTCCGGTAATGTCTACCGGCTAAATAAGGGATAGTATGAGCCTAGGTATAAAGGACGTTTTTTTGTCGTTTTTTTTTCTTTATCGCCTACGGCTTACCTAATATTACTTACTTACCGGGTTTTATCGTTTATTATAAACACTAAAGGGTGTATTCTTTTAACTACTTATCGGAAAAAGTACAAACCACGCTAACAGGTGAGGTGCGTACGGGTATTATGGAACTGTACCACTACAATTATAAAGGTATGTCTTACATTTACTCTAATAGTAGTATGACACTATAGATACAAGTGCGTCTAACAAAAAAAAAAAATTCTCTGCCAAAAAACTCTCAACAAATAAGTTTTTACTTCGTGAAACTGTAATTATATGTATCAAAAAGTCACAAATTATTTGAGACTGTATATTGTATTTATTATGTTGATGCGTTTACACGTAATAATAATCTAGTTAGAAATAATGTACATGAGGTATAAGAAACGAGTGATCTTCACTGATTAGTATTCCTACTACTTTGTCTTAGACCTCAAGTCTGTTATTAAAGCATTGTAATCTTAATAAGTATAACTAAAGATAATAATTAT
This sequence comes from Aulacorthum solani, assembly GCA_008528875.1. NCBI lineage: Eukaryota > Metazoa > Arthropoda > Insecta > Hemiptera > Aphididae > Aulacorthum > Aulacorthum solani. The sequence continues at coordinate 9,406 of PVMI01038735.1, read as the reverse complement.
TGTTTTAAAAATCAATCTTATTAGATTGTACATTTTATTTTATATTTTTAATAATGTCAATCTAACAAGTTTTTGCCTTTTTTAAAAACTTATTGAGTAAACAGAATAAAATTATAAATACGCGGGTAAGTCAATTAAAATATTTAATGCCTTTACATTTATTATGGGCTTAATTTAATTATAAAACAATTTAAATAAAATAATAATAATTAAATTTACATTTTTGTTTTATATTTAGGTGTAATAAGTCTATCGGTACTTATAATTTTTAAAGACATTTAATAACAAAAAAATATCTACCTTGAGGTTTGATGCATTCTGTAAAATGAGTGAAAAGAATTGAAACGGACAAAACAGACTGAATATCCACATTAGACTCACTCATAACCGTAATGTTGCTAATTAAAGAGTTGAATATAAATTACTTTTTGGTTTTTAATGCTCTTTGCAGACTTATTAGTCTGAGGGAAATATGAGGATTGCCAAGTCCCATTTGAATGGTCAGTGCTTCAGTGGGTTCCAGATCAATAAAGAACAGATGGAAACGGACAGTCATATTATGTAAAACTTACTGGTCTTATGTAAAACATTTTTGACCTGAATAACCTTGAAGAAACGCATTTCAAGTTTTGATTTAATTAATTTTGTTTACTTAGATGGGTGGATCGTGAATATTACAGAAAATTTTTTGAGTAGTTTGGTCCTCTCTTAATTTTTTGGTGTGGTATTTAACCTTCTGATGTTTTAAAAAATGATCCAGTGATCTACTGATCTATATGAGATTCAAGTTTTTTGATCTGCATTTTTATATAATCAATACTTATAGGATTGTCAAAAAAACATTTATGTAGACAATCGGGATAATAAAATATTATAATCACAGGTCAGAAAAATCTAATATTTCATTATATTGTATTATCTTATATCATCTATTCAACGAAAATCATTGAGGATGGTTTAATTTGGTTGGTGATTTTAAATTCTTAGACGAATGAGATTTATGCAGATGTGTCCATAATAGGTTCATTGTGATTCAATGCTTCAGATAGACTATGTGTTAAAAATAAACCGTTATTTTTGATAGTGTCAGTTTTAAGTTTAAGAGGAGGTTGCGTGGTTTTATTTATCGACCTTTTGAACTGACCATCATTATTAGAACTAATCATAATATTGCCATATAAAGAGTTCGTACCAGTAATATTAATCGTAGTAGGATTAGAATTGGTAGGTTTATTCAAGGCGACCACTTTTTACCTACCTACATAATATTTGTCAGCATTATTGTAACTTTTTTAATTCGTTTTTGAATTTGGAAAGTATGTGTTTCGTGAATAAACGTCGCAATCCACTGTGCTTAGTATGCAAACATTTGCAAGAACTGTTAAGTAATCGTGATTATAATTTAACATAAATATTATGCGTAAATGATCTAAATAGTAAATTAAAATTAATTAAAATTAAAAAACTACATTTGAAATTAATCGATTGAAATATAAATTCTTCAAATAATCTAAGCCCACTGTATTTTTAAGAAATGACTTGATAGTTTATTCAATTTAATTTTTCAATTATTAGTTATAACATTATTTTGATAAAACTGGAATTATCTGTTTATAGTGTCCAATTTAGCCTTAAATTTTAATATTATTTAGTTATTCCATAATATTAAGTATTAAATGGACAAAAAGTTGAAATACAATTTACTAAAGTTATCGTGCAATACAATTAATAATTATTATAACACTATGAATTTTGAAATCAAAAATTAGTAAATATTGTATGTAATTAATGTATAAGTCTATAATATACAGTTTTGTTTTAAATTTAGTAGAATTACATTTTTTCGAAAATATGTTGTAGAATTGAGAAATATAATAAAAATGTAAATTATTCAACTTTATTAAAAGAATAACATTTTATAAAAGTTATAAAGTTCACTTCATTTGTTTTTATTTATTTATTTCTTAGAAGTGTTTTGTGTCTCGTTTGTATATCTTCAAATTATTCAAAACTTGTGAATAAATTGTACACATTTAGTTGTTTTAAACTGATTAACAATAAATAATTTATTTTCTTCATAAACGGTGAAAGATTAATAGTTAAACACAAATAATTTGTATACAGCTATTTGCATTAATTTAAACAATTTAAATTTGTATCAACTGACTAAGAACAAAACTATGTACAACTAAGTTTTATAACAATTAAAAAATTTTGAAGGCTGATCGATCAAAATGTTTTTTTCATGTAATAATTGATTATCTAATGTTGCATGTTTAAATAAAACCAGATCAAATTTTAGCATCTAAAACTTAGAATTAACCACACAATGTCTCATATTTTTTTTTTAATGTCTAAAAGATGAAAATAATAATTTATGGTATACATAATCCTTCAACGATTATTTCATAATCTTATAATATATTTATGTGGGTTTTGTCTGCTTAACTTTTTCAAGTAGTTGATTATTAATTAATTTATAATTGTTAATAAAACATAAGATCATGTTACTAGATTGTCCTTTTTAATTTTGTAATTATAAATATGTGATTAACATTTGTAATAAATGTTTTGAACCCAAAATTATATTTTTTATTATACTTAGAATGTATTTTATTGATTATGATTAGAAATTAAAATAAATAAATATATAAAAAAAAATCATTATAATTAAATCCTGTTTGAAAAATATATCAATTAGACAAAATAATAATAATCTGTCTGGTACGGAGAGTTAGTGGGACGAAATTCCTTTTAAAAGCAATGCACTTATGTAATGTCTTTTAAAGAACCTCTCAAGAATTGCAGCAATTACTGTGACAAAACTCTATTGTAAATTCTGTCGACACTCTAACAGATTTAACGAGATATAAGGGGCCTACTGTCACAGATGGTCCAACGAGGGGACGATGGTGAAATAATTTATGAACATTGAAAAAAGAAAAAGTAAAAATCATCTTGTATAATTATTTTATTATTTTTATAAGGTAGGTATTACATTTTAAATTCGAATAAACTATAAAAATACTATATTTTGAGTAATCTCTTCACCTGATTTATAATTAATTAATGTATGTGTATATTTATTATATTTATAATTACTGAATTATTTTTGAAAGACATTATGTATTATAAACTTTTTGTAATAAAAAATTATATAGGCATGTATCAAATTTAGCTTATAACTATAATATTACATACCACATGGCACATATTCAATACAAATATAAAAATACAGTTACATGGATTTTAGTTTTATGTTTACATTTTATAAAGGTAAATTCTTCATCACACTTAAATCAAATTTGTATCTCGTTCGCTTTAATTTTGGAATAAAGACTATGTTATGAAATTATAAAATGCATTGTCTGATAATTACACACAGTCACATCTGTATACACAAGACACAATTTTATAAATGTATTTTTACATTCCTCAACAATTGAGGAGTTGAACATAAAACAAAAATGACGCCTAATTAACAACATTTTATAAACAAAGAACTTTTGGAGACATAAGAACATCGATTCAGATAATTATTAAATTTTTTATTTATGAATTTAGTGAAAAAATATTTTCAAAGTATTTTGTTATATTATGCATAATGACTGATTTATATTCATCTACCTACTTGAACATAAGATATTTATAATATTTCAAAGCATATATTTATTGATAATGATGATTAAGCAGAATAATTGATTTTATAATATTATGCTTTTTGATATTTTACCATGAAATCAATGGTGTGATGGATGTGTTATAGTTATTGCTATATTATTTGTAGGCACGTATAAAAATGTAATAACATAAAATGTTTGTAATAATGAAATACGTACCTATGTCATGACTAGCAGTATAAAAAACTATTTAAACTAAAATATGTTGAAATAACGTAGGTGGGTAATTAAAACAGTGATTGATAGGAATTGTAAAAAAAAATAGTAACAAACGTACCTCTACATTAGAGGCTAGTTACGAATAATTGTCACCTATTATATTGTATTTGTGTACATTGGCCATGATTGATAGGTTCACATCACGAATAAAATTAGCGACAGCTGTATATTGCAGACAGCATTATTTATAGAATATTTTATTTCAAAGTGACCAAAAAAAGTCAGCTAAAGTAATATTATTGTAGAACGTTGATGTATACTCGTAAATATTTTATTTTAAATTACTGAAATGTTATTCAAAGGTTGTATATTATAGAGGGTCACAAGAAAATAACAAGAATGTGACTGAAAAAAAAAACAATATCAATAACTAATAATGAATGCATATTGTAAATTAAATAATAATAATAATAATAATAATAAAACTGAGGAAACTCCCTCTACTGTTAGTTAATTTCAAACGTACATAGTCATTGTTTAGATCAATGTAATGGATGTGTTAGATTTCAATCCAATGATAAACCATATTGCATACGAAAAACGATTCCAGTCTTTGCGTCGGCCACTATTTCTAAGGATATTTGATAGTTTATTTATAATTCTAAAAATAATTAATTTTTTTATTAGTTATACTACAGGTTGAACTAATTTTTGACAAACAATTACATTGTTAAAAAACGTATGAAACAATATCAACTTATTAAGATAGAAGGGTGTGAATAGGTTCATGATGTAAAAAGCTTAAAATAAGTTTAAATATTTTGAATATTTCGTTTTATATAGAAAATTATGATGATATACTTGATGGCGAAAAAGTTACATGTCCATACAATTAATATTTTTAAATGAAAACATAATAACTAAAACTATAAGAGAATAATAATGTTATAATGTGTTTAAATATTTAATTTTGTCGAAATTTGAATTTAATATGTCTACTAAACAAAATTGTGCCTTTTATATTAGATATTTTTTAATTTCTGTGAGAGCCATAATTGATAGAACCGTGTGAACGATATATTTTTTTTTAATTTACCAAATTAACCATTTACTTTACATACACGCTGCCTCTTAAAATGATGACGATGCCACTTTATAGAAACTCTATGTAAGCATAGTATATATTATATTCGAAACGAACAATATACTAACTTTAATTTTAAAAACAATGAATAAATAGCTAAATTTTTCACTGTAACTCTAAAATACTTGTACACACTTTGCACTTTATAGTAACCTAACTTATAAATTTAAAGGGATGAAAATCATTCGCCATTTTCATAATGTATTTATTTAGGAAATGTCATGGATAAATGAAATTCGATTCATTTGTTTTGAGTATTGTCTCGAAATTAAAACCCCGTAGTTCCCTCTGGGACAAGTAGGTACCGCTTCACTGAACTAAATGATAGCTCAAAATATTCCCGATATGATTGAACAACTTTTTTTTGAAATTAGAGGAAAAAATATATCGTTGTATAAGACTTAGCGAAAATGATACGATTATCTAGTGAATTAGAAACTATAATTTTATTTAATCGGTTTACCATCAAATCCAAATGATATGTATGTACCTACCTAATGCTTTTATTTTTATTTTTACAACAAACTGTTTTATGTTTTTATGATACTACTAAAGCATTTTAGAAGTCTGATTTTCCATTAAGATATACTATCATTTCCACGGAATTAGCCATTCTAGACTTTTCAAATTGCAATAACATAATTCAATTTTAAATATTTGTAGAGTAAATAAATAAAAATTTTAGACCACAATAGATATAGATTGGCCGTATAAAATGTTTGCTTATTAATTAGTTGATTGGGACGTCGGTTTTCAGCTTATGCCAGATGGATTCAATTAGAATCTGCTGTTTGCAATTAAATAATCCTTTAAACGATAATTTACTATGGGATATCTCCTACGAAGATGAACGTACCACGTAAGTTACTTATTATCATTTTTCGGGACAGCAGTTTAACGTTTTAATGTGACTCTGTTATATCTTTTTTCAAACGGAAATAAAAAAAAAATACTTCGCTGAAAAATTATAATTTTATCTTATATAAACATAATTTCTATTTAAAAATCGACGTGATTCAAGATAAGTCCTGTTTTGCTGGTAAACCAAATATAAATACTTTACACTTTATCTTATTTAATACCTCTTCGGAAAAATAGAGTTAATGCTGTCTTCATCGGAAATAAAGAAAAAAAGGTAATCAGATGACTAAATAAACCAAAAAATGAAGAAAAAAAATTGTAATTTCTTTCTGCATAAAAATTGACGGTTTATGAATGAAAAATAATTAAAATAACTGTATTTCAATAACGAAACTTCGATATTTATTTAAGTATATACTGCGTGGTTAAAAGTTAGACCAATAAAAGTAACTAATAAGTAGTTTGAATAATAGTATCAATAGTATGAACTTATATGATTGATAGTAATAATTTGATTGTCAATGTCTTATGAATTATAATGCAATCGAAATATTCGGTCTCATAAATATATTATTTGATATAGGTATATAGGTACCTATATTATATTATATCAGACAAATGTACACGAGTGACTGATATGATGTAATAAGTATTTCCAAGTATAACACTAAATTGATGATAAAGTAACATGTTTATTGTATACAATTATATAATATTTTTATACATTTCCAATTTTATTATTTCCGTCACACGTGCAATTTGTACTACTTATTTTAAAAACGCTCTTTAGCTGTCGAATCGGTTTTCAATTTCTACAAAGTAATGTGTTCTAAATTGTCTTATTTTATTTCATAGTTAGAAAATATCACAACTTGTATTCTATTTTTGGTAGTACACTACCATTGTATTTTGCTTTGACAAAAATAAAATATTATTCAAAGCTGCTGTGTAAATATTGTAACTGAACGGAGAGAACAGCTTTGTCCTACAATTTGTATAAACGATTATTTTTTATGTCAAAATAAAATATCTAGTATCTCAATTAATCAGATCATAGTCAATTTTGTTTTGATATAGGAAGATTATTAGAAAGCCATATATGAAATAAAAATTAAAACATGACGTATCTACTGTACAGTAATAATAACCACAGCCCACAAGTTTCAACCCCTCCCCACAGACATTATCCAATTTGTTCTGATGATAACCCGTGAAAGCCATGTGTGCGCCAAATAAGGTTTTAAGTTGATGAAACGCGGGGGAGAAGTGACACATAGCAAGAGTATACTTGGACCTCAACAAAAACTACAAACAGATTCGATTTTCTCAATAAATGTAATAACTGAACAAGACCAAGAAAATTATGACTTGACCATTTAATATTACATACATTTATGTACATTCATTTTCCATAGTTTCAAATATATAATATATAGACTGGCGTGCAATTATGTATCTAATTGCCAAAGATAATATTATTATAATTTTTTCGACGTACGTTTTATTTATATTTTACGAATTTGTACACCAAAAAAATGTTTTATTACCATTATTTATTTATGAATTATGATTATTATAATATATGATGTATAATATAAATTACATATTAATTAATTATAGAATCTCTTAAAATATCAAAACAGTGCGATGTAGACTATACAGCAGGTATAAACTATATACTACCAACTGGCAGCTATAGTATAATATTTCAAAGTTTTCTTTCAAATTATATCGAAAACAAATTTTAAAATAACTAATTTACATTTACAGAATACACCGTTAGTTTAATATTTGTGATAATATTCACAATTGTTCACAATAATATTTAGGAACTTTAAAATATCACTAGATATAAAAAACAAATTATTCAACCGCAAAAAACCGACTTATGTTAAATGACTTTGTTTGATTTTCAGTTTACAGAATATAATATGCATTTTATTATTATTATTATTATTAAGAAACAAGTAATCAGACGGAGACGCTAAAAACGGCTTTCACGCGTCGGTACGTGGATGGTTTGATGGATCGAAGCACATGGTACCCCTTCGCCTGTCACACGCCATGCGTAATGATCAAAAATTGCATTTGACATGAAACAAGAGTGCAATGTAATTGCGAATTTGCCGGTCGGATGAAAAAATACTGGGCGAGGAAAATAAAATAAAAACTGAAAATAGAAGCCACGAAAAAAAGGACCTTTATGAACATTCTAATAAGATTTAAGTGTTATATTCAGTGGTTATTTAAGGAGCAAGACAAAGAGCGAATATGAATTCATAAAGTATTAAACGTTAGTATAAAACATTATGCATGCTTTTATTGTGTATTTATAAATTTAGCATTGATGAGAATTAATAAGTTCATTTTGTGAGAAGTGCATAATATGAACGAGTTCAATTTTGATATCATAATAAATAGTTAATATCTAGAAACAATAAAGATTTAATTTACATTTCCTTAATAATAATTCAATAAGTTACATAATATATTTGAATATTTCTATAACTTTAGTTTTAAACGTTTGAAAGAAAGGTATTTAGTAATAACAATACAAAGTGAATAAATGAGCTATCGATATGACTCAAAATAGTGGTGTCTATCTAAAGGCATTTTGTACTATTAAAATTTCAAATTAGTGTCTCTATGAATATTTCAAAAATGATTCGGAACAGATGTCTACTTATGATGAATGTTAATTGGAAGTTTTAAGCATGTTAAATGCTCGTATTAAAAGTTCACAATATTACATTTTGCAGTTTAATTAAAAATGAGGTTTGTTCATAAATTCAAAATTATATATTTTCTCAATTTTCAGTCAAATATTATTACATTTTTAATTGTATTCTTCAGCTAGTTGGAATAATATTTATGTAACTCACTATAATATCTTTATTTATCACTTGAATTTGAAGCTTTATAAACGTATCTCATATATTAATGAAATCTTAAAATAAAATATAATACGATTAATAAAATTACTTAAGTATATAAGTTGATTAAAAAGTTATGAAAAAATGCAGACATTTTCATCATACATGAGGGATAGAACTTTTACGATAAATATAATATGGCTACAGCTGTCAACACTTTATCCCAATACATTAAACAATCACAATTAAATGAATCATACACGATAAATAAAAAAATATTATCATTTTAAAACAGAAGTCGAATATGATAATATCATAACAACGTATGATTGTATCAATAAAATTGTGTATTGCGTATTATCTTTTATCAAAGTCACTTAATATATTTATATAAAACTTATAATAATATACTATGTATAATATTGTTGTAATTAAAGTCGTGTAGAAATGGATCAGTCAAAGTTCCCCCTGCCAATATTAAACATGTAATCTCTATTTTCAATTATCCACTCATATGGTATACACAGAACAATATAATACCCTTCACAACAACGCCAGAGTGGCAAACTGAATGACGTAATACAATTTTGCAAATGATCCTCTTCTGCTGTTAATTTAATACTTGAGTTTATAAACACAATGCATTTTTATCGCAGTGAATCTAATAAAAATTGTAAGATTTATTTATT